>VWZY01000774.1:28984-69048 GCA_013399075.1 Chloroceryle aenea | reverse complement strand
TGCGGGGTGGGGGGATGACCTGCGTAAGTGGCTTTTCAGTTTCAAGAGGCCAAAGGTAAGTCCAAAAAGCAGGAGGATATCTTATATGGGATACTGCAAAGGGCCCCATTTTCATTGCTTCTTACAGGAACAGCAGCAAAAAAACACCTGAATCTCACAGTGTCACTTTTACAGATCTATCTAGGTCATATACATCTATAAATAAATGGCTTATTTATAAACGGGAGTATTTGGATCATTCTTGGGCTCTCCTTTTGCTCACATATGTACAAGACAGACATCCACAAAACAGCTCTTACTCAAAATCTTGTGTCTGGCTTAATACAAAATGCAATAAGTAATTAATGAGATTGTGCAGCTGTTTAGACAAATACAATTTCTGTTTGACGTCTTTAGGAAGTTTAAGCTTTTATATGTGTGCATTATTTAAATAAATATATGTGTGTGCAGTTACATTTCAATCCATTGTCACGTCGTAAATTTTGAATTGCTCTTTCATCCATTTCCTGTTTTAAGAAAAACACTGATCCTGGGACCACTGCCTGTAACCTGCTTGTCTGTCAAGTGAGATGTTTAATGAGCTGTACAGCACACAATCTGACCCATTAGTTTTACTTAACGCTACACAAAAAGCGACTTGGATTCCTGGAGGTTAACCGCCTCTCTTTGATGTGAATTCAGCAGAATACACAGGAGTGACCACAAAGTTTTTGTCCACGCTGTCACCCACCAGTGTGCCGCAGTCTTGTTTTTTTTTGTTTTTTTTCCTATGGAAATAGAAATTTTCAGGCTTTGTAAATTCATTTAATCACCAAGGTCTCCAGAGCTGTGTGTTAATATTCTATGTTATGGTGATTATCCAGCCAGTTCAGCACAATTGCAAGCCAAGCTGATTTCATCCGAGTCAGAGAGGCAACCAGAGACCGTAATGAATTTCTGCCACTGTCAGCCACAGCTGGATTCAAACCAGATGCTGACAGCTGAGAGGCTCTTTAGCCTCTTGCAGATCTTGTAAGCCACCCAGTCTCCAGTCTTTGCCTGTCTTGACTGAAGATTATCTAAAAGGAAATCTATAGCTTAAGGAAATTCTTCCTGGTTCGGTAAAGTCTGTTGGGTAACTACTCTGCCTTGCTTTGTCTTGACCCCAATTACTAAACACTGATAAGGATCGGGAAATAAGTGGTTGTATTATTTAACAAATGAAAGGTCAAAAGCGCTGCTATTCAGCAAGGTCAAAGGTTACCATCACTGTTATTAAACAGTTTGAAAACAGTTTCTCCCATCCCCTGCCATCCCAGGCTCAGACAAGGAGCTGCTCAGCAGTCGGGCAGCCAGGAGGGAAGAAAAGGCACCAGGCATCATTCAGGTGGCCACTGGCTAGGCAGCTTTTCTCTGAGACCTGCTTCAGGGAGGTAAGGAAGGTACCATACTCCAGCAATGCACAGCAGCTCCCACTGGAGGATGGAGCTCTCCCGCTGTTGCCCAGACATGTACCTGTGTGCCAAAGAGCTTAAGCAGCTCCCAGCTCCACCCACTTGGAGCTGGCATCCTTTTGGGTGAGAAATCAAACTCGGGTTCCCTGCCACTCATCTCATGCAAGGTACTGAAGCTCACAGAACTACTGGCAGCATCAAAGTTAAACATCTTGAAAGACATGTAAGTTACTGCTGAGTACACAGTGGTTCCTGTATGTGTGCACAGCTTTATAAAACATTTGAAAATACTTTTAGTAATGTAGTAGGAAGTGAGCCCAGTTTCCTTCATGTTCTTCAGTATACCTCATCTCAAGAGAAAAAAATACTTATTAATCCAGGTCACCATATCTGCAGGCATACAAAATGCTCTTACAGGACAACTGTTCACTGTCCTGGGCATCCATTAGGCTGCCACTGCTCACAAGTTATACTGCTATCCAACATCCACGTCACTTCTTCCTGTGCTGGGGACAGTCTGCAATTGGTTCTGATGCAGCAAGAAGTAGATATGGAGTATTCCTCCCAGGTGTGTTGAGGCAAAGTCTGATTTTCCTCCCAATTATCTCAAAAGTTCAGACTGTCTCTGGCTTCAGAAATGTTGTAGCTTTGTATAAGGCAAGTAGGTTAGCAAAAGTTAGTAAACAAGAAAGGAAAGTGCAGAGTTTTTCTCTGTGAGGGAGTCATGATAGATGTCTGCTTGACAGAAGTGGGGAGACTGGATGACAAACAGTTGAACAAACTTCAAGAACTGCAAAGCGAAGCCTTAAGCAACTCTGAGCATAATTTAAGAAACTGCAGCCAAGTAGCAGTTTATCATCAACAGAAGGGACCACGGATGTCCCAACCCAAGACACTTTCCTCTGTCTTGGAGACTGTACTAAATAGGGCAAAACTCTGGGAATACTTTGTCTGCAAACTGTTCAAAGGAAAAGGATGTGGGTCTTTTGGCTTGTCTGGGACCAATGCTGTTTTCTCCACTAGAGAGACCTGAGCTAGCTCTGCGGAGTCACCAGGAGATTCAGAGAGGAAGTTGCAACATGTGCCACAGGCTGGGCTCCTCCACATCTGGAATCCCTGCAGTAGCATTCTCAGTAACAAGTCAACAAGAAATCAGGCTAGTATGTCAGGATGGGAACAGCTGTGCTGAGATAAAGAGGAAATCTGCAGGTTGACTGTGACAAGCCTTCCCTGGAGATTCTCTTTGGCATAATCCTGGAGAGGCAATACGCCCAAAACAGTGGTTATCCTGTCCGACTCAGGAAAAGACAGGCACAAGAACCAAACAGATTTGTCATTTTGTGACATGAAGTTTTCTGTGTCTTTGAGGTTCATTTCATGCTTTTCATCACTACCCTAATAGCATCTGTCTTCCTGGCTGCTCTTGGCACAGGGCACAAGTAAAGAGTTTACTGGGGTAAGAAGTACCAATGTGCTGATTATATCATCTTGCCTGGGCATCACATGAGTAGCTGTCATTCTTCCAGCTGGCAACTGAACACACACATCTTTCTTTGTGTTTTTCAGGTACCCAGAGGGGTGAGGGGCAGCCCTCTGACATTGCACCCACCATGTTGCCAATCAAAATGCTGACAGTTTGAGTAGGAGGATGCTGTTGAGGAACCCCAGGAAAGACAAAACAGTACTGTGAGAAACTGCTATGTAAGTGTAGTCCTGACTGTGGTTAGACTTCAGGAGGGTTTAATGCATTGTTACAGGTATTATCCGTATTTCAGGCTGCCCACCATCCATCCTAGTCTCCTGGCCCTAGGAGATAACATATTCACAAATAACTAACATAATATATTCACAAACAACTAATACAGTTGTGGGGTTTTTTAAGCCATCCTAAGAAAGCATAGGCACTGGATGAAATATTGCTGAATTGTTTTGGTGATTCCTTGGGAGCAGCTTGCTGACAATGATCCCTGGTCCTCATGAGTTAATTTTTAGGACTGGCACTCATCTTGTCTCTAGAAGCTGCAACAAAATAGTGGAAAAGCTTGTCTTACAGTGACAGGGACCTGAATGATTTAAGCTTTTCAGAGCCATGACTGAAAGTACCTATCACAGAGAAAAAAGCATCAGCAGCCATCAGTAAGCACAGTCTTGTTGTAACAAGGATTAAACAACTTGTCCTTGGAAGAAAGCCCAACGTGTCCTGCAGCTTGTAGGTGGCTCCAGGCAGAACCTCTAAACTATTTAAGCACAGGGGCAACAAAGACATGGGTAATGTGTGAGAAAAGCTAGTGGCAAGCCAATGAGGCGATGAGCGTTTCTGGGAGCCCAGAGCAGAAGTGAGGATATGGATCCGGGGGAAGCTCTGAAATCAGAGCTATTGACAAGGTAAATCTCATTAACTAAAGATGATGTTTTCAGAAAACCTTCTTCCAATAAGATTTGCTTTTATCTAGGCAGAGCTTATTCCTGTTGCAGACATCTCTGTCTCTCTTTTTGCCAGACAGTCAGAGACAACTGACCTTTCCTCATATCAATTTCTATAGTGATTGCTATTTCTAGCACCTCTTTTTTCTTTTTTTTTTTTCCTCAGGAAAATACTTCCCAATCTGAAATTTTTGCTCAGTCTCAGACACCTGCTTAGAACTATTAACCTTTAAAAATGTGAAGGAGACAGATACCAACTCAGGTGGGGTGACTGGCTGCAGATGACTGTCTGTGCCATCCAAGCATCAAACACCCAGAGGGTTATTTGTATCCCCATCTCTGGGGCACTAACTCTTGTCATCAGAACTCCACCCCACTCCCCCAGCAAGCCTTTAGCCTTTGTGTGGATTCACTCTTCCCACCTGCTGCTGAATTACTCTGTTTGAACAACCCAGCTGCATCATGCTGACACTTCTATGTGGCTTCTTTTCCCAGTAATAGAGTGAAGCCAGGTAAGCTATATCTGAAAATGGGATGAAAAGAGGGCTTCCAGCACAGCATCTGCTGCAGAGTCTGTCCCTCCATGTGCAGACTGTGGCCCTCACCCAGCCAGCCTTGCATTTGCACTAAGAAAGGAGAGGGTTTACTAGTTTTTAATGCAAGAATGAAAAATAAATTCTTTCTAGTTCTGGAGAAAGTGTTACTCCTCTGAAGTTTCCAGCCTTTCTTTCCCGCCAGTGCTCAGTGCTGGGCAGAGATTGAGGAAATCTGAGATGACCCAGGAGAGAGAACAGCAGAGACCTCTGCCTAAAATGTTTGAATAGCTAATACCCTTTCCAAATACTGGCACCTGGGAATCCTTTAATGACTTGGATGGTGCTTTCGGTAGACTGAATATCTGCTTTCAGAAACAAAGACTTTTTATTTATTTATTTATCTGCCTTAAATCTTACAAGCAGTTAGAAAGTAACCCTTTCTTGTATTATATGGCTGCCCCTGTGTTGGATATCATGAGGCCAAAGTGTGATCTCATTTACTCTGATTTAACAACAAATATAAGTCTATATTAGGGCAGGTACTTTAGATTTACATCAAATTTTCAGAGGGCAGAATTTGTCCCTATTAATTTAGTAAAATCTTAAACACATGCTGCTCATTCAGAAAGGACCTATATGTGAAAAATTTAAAATATTAAATGGTTGTGTGCCTCCAACATACCTATTGCAAAGCTAAGTAATCACTTGTAACTGAGAGCAGAAGGGTTACCACTGAAAGAAGTAATAGACCACCCTGTAAAATGTATTTTATCCTCCGTCTTGGGAAACTTTATTAATCAACTGAACCCTTACTGGCATTTCTTTACTGACAGAGATCCAGGACAAGAAATTTTTCCTTCTTGTCTTCTTTGAGACTCCTAGTTGATCTAGAGAGAGAATACATGGGCATGCATGAAGACTCTTTTTAATAACCTGATCCAGAGTCATAATCCTTTGACATTTATTTCCTACTTCTCTCCTTCTTGTACTGTCTTGTTTATCGTTGCCTGCTTTAGTCACAATACCTGGTTAACTCTATAAAATCATAATTTTTAGGCTCAAGCCTCACAGTTCATTGCAGACTCCAGCCTTTTTTGGTTTGATCTCTTTTTCCAGTTTTCTGTTCTTTAAATACATTGGAGTATTTCTAGGGGAAAAAAAACCCCACACACACACCAAAAAAAAGTAAATACTGAAAATTTATATTTTCCTTTATATAAGCCCAGTTCACACCTGTAAACTGCAAGGGTGGAGGGTCACTCTAGGTTTGTTCAGCACCTAGCACAGGTAATCCTCTGCCCAATCACACTTGTGGCCATTAGTCTGAATGGGAATACAAACAGCGTCACATATAATAATACCAACTTGCTTTCCTGAAATAACTATTTCCCTCTGCTTCCACCTCAGAATTTCCTGCATCATAATGACCTTGTCCTTGTCCAGCAAGGTCTGTAGGTCATTGCAGATCTGAGCCGGGGAAGTTTCCTCAACGCAGTAAGAGAAACCACGTGATCAGGCCCCCACTGTCGAGTTTGTCAATGCAGTAGCATAGTGCTATCCCGATGGAAAGCAGGGTGGGTCTCACACAGTCAATTGTCTGAGCTTTATAGCCAGACACGGGGGAATTCATGCTCACAACAACCTTTGAGGCATGGAGGTGCATCTGAACTGTGAGGCCTTGGTCTGTTTTCCAGTTTGGAGGAACAGATGCTCACTGTAGTCACCTCCTGCTTGCTTGTCAGGATGCAGCCTGGGTATGTAGCTGTCTGCCCTCTCCTCCCTGTAGCGCTTCCAGCTTTCTGTTGGAACAAAAACTGGGGTTGAGAGCAAGGGGAGTGGGTGCTGTGGTGGACTCCTGGTTTAAACAGCCATAGTGTCTCTTACAGTTCACCTCTGACTAATAACGACACATCACAAGCTTGACCTGGCATAGTAGTATCGCAGTGGGATGGGCTGTTGCCAACTTCTGAGCACTTGAGACATACAGACTCGGATCACAGTGGTGCTTTTGGACCGAATTTCCTTTTCCAGAGAATCAACACAGGGCAACCTTAAGCACTGTTTTTTTTACAGCTACCACTACCAGCAGGGATGGCTTAAAGTGTAGTTGTTTTGGGAGAGTACTGACTGGTCCAGATGCCTAGTTCTAGGACTTCAGTGGTTCCCTGTATCCTTAATCAGTTTCAAAATACAAAACAACCTAGTTTCCTTTTCATTTGACCATAGCTTTATTTTTGCTCCTTTTAACCCAGAATCACATCTTGGCAGCTTGAGATCATTCATTTTTGAAATGATGGGATGCAGCTGTATGAACTTGGCTGAGGGTAGGTGAAAGCTGCAGCTATTTCAAAACACTATCCTCTTAATGTAGGCATAAACAGGAGCTCAGGTAGGCTGTTAGATACATATATTGCAGAGTGGTTGGAAGAGCCATACCGTGAAAAAAAATGTACTTGGCTCTATTTGGGTTAAAATACAGGTTTAGTGACAGCCAGAGGCTCCTAGTTGAAGCCTAGGTCTGGCAGAAGACAGTGACAAAGCAGTCATTGATCATGCTGGATCAGGACCTCATCCATAGCGCCCAAATGAGGAGCGAATGGAACAGCAGTAGCAGAAATGTCAGTAAACCAGTTGTGGTAAGATCTGGGGGTGATGTTTGGTGTTTTGCAAGGAGAAATAAAATTATAAACCTACAATGTGAAATTGATGAGAAAGTTAAAGTGTTTGTGAGGTGGCTACATGGTCTGAAGAAAAGGTGTAAGATACCATCATGGGACATGATTAGAGTATTACCTGGGCTCTGGTCATTGGAGTACCTCTCTCTCAAAGAAAGGTCCTAACTGCTCCATGTTACTGACTAATGTGGACTCCTAAGGGGAGAGGTGCCTCACAAATTACTTGTTGTGAAAGCACAACAGCATGGCTCGAACTCCCAGAGGACTTCTGGTTAGAATTATAAAACAATGCTAAAGTCAATTGAACTGATTGCTTAATCCCCAGAAGTAACCTCGGTTGATGACTAACTCCCTTGTATGCTGCAGAAATCCTACCTTGTAAACACTGAGACTTTGTACCCAGCAGAGCAGCCCCCTGCTCCCTCGGGAGTGAGAACCTCAAGGCACTCCTTCCTACCCTGTAAGAACTGATTTGGGAGAAGGCAGCATGCAAGAAATCTCTTTTCTGTTTAAACACTATCTCCTTGGGTGCTATGAACAGTTCATGAATAGTAACATAATTTCTCCTTCACTGTTTTTAAACTGAGAGATTTAATGCTAGTAGAACCTAAAGGTAGCAAGGGAAACTTTGTGCCTTTAGCAAGTAGTTCTCTTTTTAAAACCCTATTTTACAGGGATCGTTTCTCTACAGCATTATGAATCTAGAAAAGACCTGGGGTGGATGAAGATATCTATCTCTGTTTTAGGTGCTATATTTCAGAAACAGATGTGAATTGTGTTCTGTGGGCAACTCATGCTGATTTTTTTTATTGTTACCACAGTTGGGTCAAAAAATAATGGCTCTAGTGAAGGCAGTTGAGACAGCAGGCCTGTGAGATTAGGGAGCAGGCAAGCAGCAAATGTGAATTTCACTAAACTGATGATTTTGTCCAGCAAAAGCTTGGTAGACAGTGCCCTCTTTGTTCCACAAAAAAGAATGCATCCATCTGAACCTTGCTGCTGCAAGAAGTAAGAAAAATTCTGGCTCAGAAGTATGTTGAAGGCATGCCAGCTGTTTAGCGTAGCCTCCTTAGTCTTTGTGTATTTGGAAATCCTGTGCAAATCAGGGCTCCTCCAGCCCTAAGTGGAGACAAAAAAAAAAAATGAGCATAGATTTTTGTGTCCTTGCAGGGAGATCTATCAGACATGGACACACATTCCTTTGCCAGCAGAAATAAAGAGGGGCTTTGGAGTACCAGAACTGTATCTACCTCAAATGCTGGTTTTGTGGAAAGGCTCTTGGGATTTGGAGCCTTTGCAGGATCCAAACACGGGGATCCAGCAAGATCAACGCTCATTATATTATTCCCTGTGCCTCAAATTCAGCCAGGCTCGTCACAAGCTGGAACTGTCTCTCCTCCTAATATTGGTAGCAGTAAGAAGGTAGGTCTTTTTGGGGAACCCTCCTAGTTGAAAGAAACCCAAAACACAGAGGTGCTAGGTATTACAAACAAAGTTTGCACGCTCCAGGAAAATAGGAATTTTCTGGGCTTAGAAACAAACCTGCATGAGAAGGATCTGGAAGTAGCCCATTGTCCAGTGGTGAGGAAAAGCATGTGGTAGACAGGCTGCACTCAGCATCGAGGGAGGCGGCAGCTGCTGTGCCTTGCACATGCACACAGGTGCTATAGAGGCCTCAGCTCCTCGCAGTTCCAGGAACTGGAGGAAGAAGCAGCCAGGAGAAGCAAAGAAAACACAGACTGAATAATCAGGAAAATAAGATAAACTGTGCAGTGTGCCAGCTGGTCTTTAGAGAACAGGTTGTGTAAATACTCCAAGGGCCTTGTGCATCATCCCTGGAAAGCCAGTCCCCAGAGAGGGGCTCAGCTGGATCACCACACTACTCTACGCTGGAGGTATGTTTACTTCGGCATAGCCTTCAAGTGTTTCCTGTGAGAACATTCCCCCGCTCATAACCAATATATGCTGACCTCTCAACAAGCAGTTTCCTTTCTGCGTCTATACACATCTGTCCATACCAGAAAAAGGCTCCAAATAAATTATGTATTGCTCATCATCTTCTAGGCACAGAGGGTAGAAGTGCAGTCCAGTCCCGCTTCTCCCAGTGTCAAGTGAGGAGACCAGCCACCAAATAACAGTATCCTTCCTTTTGTCTTCCATGCACAGGTGACATGAAGCGTGGCTTCTCTACCTGTATGTTCTTATACTGGAAACAGTTTGTAGGAAAAACTTACCTGACATGATTTTCAGCATCATATATGCTGGCAGTTTTACACTGATACTGTTGCAGTGGTCATAATGCTGACTTTTGGAAGAGGAATGCCACTTGCCAGCACAGTGAAGTTTCGGTGCCTGCTCTTAATGTTGCTTCTGACTGTAGTTGTGCAAACTGTCATTCAATGACTATTTAACAAAAGGTATCACCAATTTTCCTTTCTAATTTACCCTTAGGTCCATTTTGTGTTTATGTCCCTTCCTTTTTCTTTTTGCCCTTTGCTGTGATTCCCTCTTCTCTCTTCATCCCTCCCCTGGATCTTCAGCAATGTGCCTCATTACATTCATTCCCTGTAATTCAGTTGTACTGGTAGACTTGCCAATGCTGGAGGCACATAGCAGTTTTGGAACTGGCTTTGACATGATCTCCAGTGATCTTGGCAAAAGAACAGACCCCAGCCTGGAGCTGTGGGTTTCCTTATGGGGCTCTGCAGAGGCCCCATGGAACAGAGATGGCCGAAGGAGGGGAACAGCTGAAATGATTTACTATCAAACAGTTGCTTTGTAGAAGCTGAGGTTTGAATCAGGAGACCAGTGCTGTTGAACCAGCACTTAGATGCCTTCCAGCCCTGCTCAGCACTTGGGCTGTGGCTGTTGTAGCAGTGAGATGTTTGGTCTTGCACCAACCAAATCCTTGGACTTTCTTCCACTGTCCCTAGGCTGCAGTTTCCACCCTCCTCTTCCACACTTTTAGTACCTTCCACTTTTTTAGTACCCAATATCTGGTTCAGCAAAGGAGATGTCTGACAGAAAACTTGGAGTGACTGGTTTAATCCAGGAAATTAATAAATAAGACATTCTGTTTAGTACAGTTTATACCAACAGCCTCTTGAATGCACTGCAGAACTGTAGGCACACCATACTCCCCGACAGACAACATCCCTGCGCTAAGAAACTGTCAGTCTGATTTAGAAATTAAAAATGGCAAGAAACAACAAGGAAGAAGAGAGAAGATACGCTCCATGGCAGGGATCTGCCCTCTCTCCAAAGCATGCACCTTACTTAGGGTGTTTACTTCATGCAGGGAAAACTGTTTGTTGGGTCAACTGTTTGCTGTCTTTACTCTGCAAGTGAGAGGCAGGTAGTAGAAACAAAACAGAGTAGAAAACAAATGAATGTGGACATTCAGAAAAGGAAATGAAAGGGACTAATTGCACGGTGACACCTGGGATCTACTTCTCAACTCACTGTCCCTCTCCTTAGCTCTCTATCTAAGATCCATACAGTGTCAGTTAAAGATCTGAGCCATCCTCTTGTTTATTGGCTGTTAATGGTGCCCGAAGACTCTAAATGAGAACAGATGTTTATTTGTAATTACTGCAGTACCCGGGAACTTCTGCTGCTGATCAGAATCTAATTGTTATAGGAATACAAACAAACAGAAAACACAGAAGCATAGAGGAGAAAAAAAAAAAAATAAAAAAAAAAGGAAAGTTGCTTTCAGTCTAAGCAGGTAAAAGAAAGAACAGGAGAGAGAAAGCATTATCGCCTCCTTTTCGTGGATGGGAACTAGAGCATTAAGAGATCAAATAACTTGCCCAAAGTCACAGAGAGGGTGGGCCAGGAAGTGAACCCAATCCATCAGTACCTCTTGCTTGCAATCCCATCTCTTCTTTGCATAAGGGCTCTGCTCCACCTGTGCGGGCAATGCAATCATTTAGCTACCAGACAATGTCTGAAAGAGAGCATAGAACTCCAGGTTTAGGATGTAAGTTGGACTTTTTATAAGATACAAGAACTGAACTTTGGGATTTCTGTAAGAACTGATGCTGCTAATGACTGACTGCTGAATTCCATGGACACATGAGATGGACTCATATGATTTCTGTGTTAATATGCACTTGCACCCCTGACTTGCCTAAATCTGACAACTTACAGGAGGTTCAATAACTACTTAAATACTAAAGCCAATGCTTTAGGACAGGAAATCAGGAAACTAAAGACTTGGAACTAATCTCTGTTTTATTCTACCCATTTTTAATCAAGACTGTCTTGAATATGCTATTGAAGAAAGCTTGTCTGGGAATTGCTGAGGGATGGAAATACAGCTTGTTTTTCCAGAGGCTAAAGTGGTTGAAGCCACTTGTTGCATTGCAGGTGGGCAGTGGGCATGCAGCTGGTGGCTCCTGTGAGCCCATCAATTTGCTACTGTCATCACAGCTGCTGGAGATCCATTCCTGCATCCTGCCCTCTGTAAACAGCAGCTCATAACCACAAAACACCCAGCGCCTCTCGTCCAGCATCAGCTCAGGGTGCCAGAGAGCTGCTTGCTGAAAGCTGCCTTCTGTTTGCTTGCAGACTTGTCAATATTTACTGAGTGAGGCTCCACTTTTGCCCAGCTGGAGCATGACAGCTTTGCCACTCTTGCACTCAGTGGCCCTATCTTCCAGCATTAACATCAGGAGGTGATGAGTGACCGGGCTGGCCTGATAAATGAGAAGAGATCTGCAAACAGAGAACAGCAAACACTTCCTGGGGGGCTCAGGACACCTGCTGAGAAAGATGTTCTTTTTTGTAAGGATCAGGTAGCATATGATGCTGTATCAGAAGACACAGGAAAGGTGCTATTGGTGGTGTTGAGTACTGGGGAAGACCCAGCTGCGTGCAGGGGTACATGCTGAGCTGTTAAGGTGGCCCTGAAGGGAGGGCACTGTGCAATCTCAGAGCTGTAGCCGTGTCACTGAGCTTTCAGCAGAGCCCTGTGACCACAACAGCCTGGAGCACATGACACGGACACAGGGAAGACAGTCCAAGAGGTGCTCCAGCAAGATTGACCCCCTCTCCCATTTCTGACTATAGGAAATGGGGAATGCAGCATGCAGGATACACTTGTAGGGAAAGTGCCCTCATGGGCTGGAAAGCAATGAGCTCTACTGCACATTACAGCTGCAGTTCTTCAGTTATCAAACATATCTGAGTGAGCTGTTACATGCAAACAAAAATCAAGAGGCCAGTTTCTGCCATTAAGTCTTCAAGATTAATTCTCTGGGATTTCACAGCTATTTGTGGATACTGTAGTGATAGGCACATTACAACTAACGGTTTGAATTTGGCCAGAGCTTACTAGCATGTTCTGCTCTTCATTAGGCAGACAATAACTCCCAGTGGTGGAGACTGGCAGAAGGGAGGATCAGTAAACAGTAAAAATGGCTTAGAGACACTGAGGGAGAATATTCAAAAAAAGATATGCTGTTTGGTTTGGGCTATTTTTTCTTGGCTTTTTTTTTTCATCAGAAATTTAAATGACTGCAGACTGGTTCTTTTTTGTACTAAGTGACACAGGACCATAAGTTCTCCAGAAGTTGGTTGAGGTGTCTTCAAATGTCTCTCAGAGGCATCAGTGTGGGTGGCAGCATTTCCCTGAGAGTTTAGAGAAAAAAAACGAGTGTGAGCAAGGAGGGTATGAGAAGAGGGAGTCCAGCCATTTTATGAGTAAGCGGTGGCTTGATGCAGCAGAGTGGAGAATTAGGGAGGCAGGAATAGACAGAGTACTGAAAGGAAGGCTATGGACAATGAAAGATAGGGAAAAAGATGCAAAAATGGGGAATAATGTGGCTTAAGCACTGAGAAAAAATAGTTTTGGCAGCTGAACTCTGCATAGCATCAGGCAGTGTCAGCATCACAGTGACTTGGGACTAATGACCCAGTGGTTCAAATCTCCTTTCCCTTTATGGATTGAATGGTTCACCCTTATGGGCCCAGCACCATACAGTTAAATGCTCATGTCTTATGATCACAGAAATTAATTTAAATTAATTTTTACAGAAAAGTCTCCCTGTGGAATATACTGCCACAGTAGAAAAGTGTACCAGCAGGTCATACTCAGTACGGTCCTCTGAAGAGTAGTGTAAGGCTGGAAGGATCCCAACCCTGATACCCTGTGCTAACGGCCTGGATCAGACAGCAGCTGCACTGTACTGCCTTCCAGGAGCAGGGTGGACAAGGTCGGCCAACATCTGTTCCCCTTTAATCTCATGTTCCTTTATGTTTTGGTGTAGCGCTTTTGTGCGTAATGAGTTGCATACTCTGGCACAACCCCAGCCACTCTCATGGATGGCGGTTCCTCAGGCAGGCAGTTCTGCTGTGACTGAAGAGCTCTACAAGTCTGGGTTGTGTCGGGGGACACATGCAGGCTACTGTCTCAAGTGTGTTTCTGTGGCCCAGCTCCTCCTGACCTGCCAGACTCAGCAGGATTCACAGAGCTCAACAGATCCCATCAGGAAGAGGCTGAACCATCTAAGTTGGTTCCCCTTCGTGCCACTGGTTCCTGTTGTTTTGATTATAAGGGGTTCATGTCAGGACACCCTCCAGAGCTTCCTTTCACTCACACCCCATTATGCAGTTAATGTCTGCACCTGCAGGGTCCACTGATGCCACCGATAACTTTAACCTTATGTGCATGCCATTAAACATACTCAGTTGCATTTAGGGAAATTGAAAGGGGGATCAATGTACTAACAGTCTTCTACAAAGGCCTTGCGCTTTCTCAGC
Organism: Chloroceryle aenea; assembly: GCA_013399075.1. Classification (NCBI taxonomy): domain Eukaryota; kingdom Metazoa; phylum Chordata; class Aves; order Coraciiformes; family Cerylidae; genus Chloroceryle; species Chloroceryle aenea. Next base: position 55,215 of record VWZY01000774.1, on the reverse strand, counting down.
TTCCACTGCCACCTCCAGAAGTTCACTTCGACCATAGGAAGGGAGCCAAAGATGGTCTCCTGCTGAGAAAAGCGTCACAGATTACTCTGTGGCATCTTTATCTGTTTAACCCCCTGCTGAAGGAACTCACAAAGCAGCATCCAGGGCAGCTGCTTGGAGGGTGAAGGCTCCTTGTGATACAAGGAGTTTAGACAGACTTCAGAAAGTAAGGTACTTTTATCTCCAAACCATGTAGGAAACTATAGATAACTTCCTTCTGTCTTGGTGTTTGATGGTGTCCCTGCAACTCCTCCAGGTCAGGAAGCACATGAAGATGATAGTAATTGCTTTCCACCTCTGAGCCTTTTGAAATATGAGGGACAGGATCTGTGCAAATGTTTGTGATCCAGGCAGAATGCTCAGACATACTTTTTGACTTTGCAAAACTTCTCAATGAAAGCCCTTGGGTTCTGGCAGGCAAATGTCTCACACCCTTAACATGACACCAGGAAACTACCAGCAAGAGGACTGCACTTAGCTAAGTAGTGAGGCATCAGATTCTGTTTGACAGCATGCTGCAGTCAGGAGCATTACTGATGACAGTATCACACACATGGAAGAGCAGTTCAGATGGAAAAGGGATGTCAGGAATACGCAATGGGACAGATACTGGAGGCCAACAAACCCAGAGCAGCTCCAAAGGATTGTGAAATGACCATTCTCCATGTCCAGCTGTAAGACAAAGCTGGCTGGATCTATGTTCCCAAAACTCAGAGCAAGGGTGGAAAAGTAAAGCATGAGGCCCTGAGCAGAGGGGGCTGCTGGCTTCCAGATTTCCCACACCAACACCATTTTCATGCTGGCTGGTGTGTCTCTGATTTGGTGGATGTGTTCTCTTGAAGTCGAAAGGGGAAAAGGTGGGATAATGGCACCCTGCAGCTAAAGTAAAACAGCGAGAAAACAGCTGTAATGCTGAACTGATGCCCTGCTCACTCATTCAAGAGGCAGGAGGCAACAATGTCTGTGATCTATGGGTGACACCAGCAGTTATTTGGCCAGCTTTTCCCATTGCTGTGCTAAGGTGAGGATGCTGGACTTTGTACATCCTCCCTTGGGGTCTGTGCATCAGGAAGGGGTTGACATGGCTGTGGAAGCTATTGCTGCTCCACCATCACTGTTCAAGAGCTCAACCTTTTGTTTTCTTTTGTTTTGTTTTCCTTTCACGCTCACAACAGCTTTATTTTCCAGAAGCCAGTGAAAACAGAATATGATTAAATCAAATGAACCTTTCTGACTGTTTCTCCTAGGAAAACAGCCCATGGACAAGGACCATACAAGGCCAGGGAGGAACTGCCAGGAAAAACAAAGCAATCTCCTAGCAATGACTTCCCCTCCAGCTAGGGGGTCCTCTGCCATGTCTTCCATAACAAAACAGTTTATATCTCCCTTTACATGTCACTGCATAGGTCAGGTACTTGAATGCATTGCCTGATACTCTTCGTATATTGCTTTGCAACAGTAGAACCTATGGGTAGGACATCTTAGAATCCAACACAGAGAAATAAGCACTTCAGTACTGGGTTCTTATTTTCCCCTTCTCATCCTTGGCTTAGATAAGTTTGGGAACCTGCAGAGGATGCTGGTAAAGAACAGACAGGGGCTTAGCTTGCCAGAAAAGCCATGGGTTAGTGCCTTCTATTGGAAAATCACTTTGCCTGTTTTGTTTTTTTTTCCTAACAATTTCTTCTAAGTTGCAGTATATGGACCTGTCTTACTGGCTTATGTCCTCTGGGTCCCAGCTGCTGTGCCATGGAGGCATGAAGGCATTTTGGGCACAGAACTGTGTGCACCGCCTATCAAGAAGACAGAAAGAGAAATTTGTCCTCTTTCTTGGGAACCAGGGATTCTCAAAGCAAATGGACACTCACTTGGGTTGCTTGTGCTTAAATGGAGATTCCGGCTTGAAACAGTATTAGAGTGAAAACAAAACCTGTTTGCTCTTTGATTATTAATCTTTAACAGGAACCTGAAAACAGAGGACTGTGGGGATAATGCTCCAGCAGAGGTGGTACGTTAGTCTGCCTCCAGATGTATTTAAATGTTGACTCCTTGATCTCAAGGAAAAAAAATATTGCTGCAGACTATAGGAAAGGGATCCAGTAAGCCGTATTTGCAAATAAGCTCTCTGAAAGGACATAATAGATTTACCTGTCATCATTGGTATGGAACTGTTAGAAGAATTAGGATTTTCTTTCTTAAATAGGGGATCTAGGAAGGAAAGGTGGGATTGCTTTAAATTGCTTTCTGAGTCAGTTTAGTTACTTGAGCTCAGTTTGCTTCCAAAATTTTCAGGCTCCGCCACACTCAGGGCATGCCTACCATAGCTTCAATGTTTAATTGCAGCGTAGCAACTGTATATAAACTCTGACAAGAATGAAGTAACAGCAAGACAGATGTCCAGGAAGGCCGGTCAAGTCTAGTCAGGGGCTTGAGCAAGCTTGTTAGACCACGATGCTGCTGCTTCATTGCTGTTGACATCCCAACTACTTGGCACTAGATGAGTCTGCCGGTGCAGCATTCTCTTCTCCAATTACATTTTAAATAAGGAACATCTTGCAGATTCTTCTGCAAAGTCCTGGTATAACAGGACACTACACATGTTGGACAGGTCCAGAATTGCTCCTTTTCCAGGGCTCTCCAGTGGCCCCAGAACTCCCCGAAGCTTTTGGCTCTGCACTTTTAAAGAAAATTAATCCTAAATCCATGCAAGGAGCTCTGTGCAAAGAGCTCATTTTCATGCTGGCATGTTCCAAGGGCTGGTGTGGCCCCATCATTGGTTAAAGGAGGCAGATGGAGGGACAGTGGAACATCTCCCTTAAGAGGAAAGGCTGAGGGAGCTGGGTCTCTTTAGCTTGGAGGGGACTGTGGGGTGAGCTCATTAATGTTTATAAATATGTAAAGGGTGAGTGTCAGGAGAATGGAACCAGGCACTTCTCAGTGACATTCAGTGATAGGACATGGGGCAAAGGGTGCAAGATGGAACATAGGAGGTTCCATGTAAATGTGAAGAGAAACTTTTTCACAGTGAGGGTGACACAGCACTGGAACAGTCTGCCCAGGGAGGTTGTGGAGTCTCCTTCTCTGGAGACATTCAAAACCTACCTAGACATGTTCCTGTGTGACCTAATCTGGGTGATCCTGCTCTGGCAGGGGGGTTGGACTAGATGATCTTTTGAGGTCCCTTCCAACCCCTAACATTCTGTGATTCTGTGACAGAGCCTGGTATGGAGAGGTTTGAATTTGGGTGCCAGGTAAATGATTGACAGCTGGCAGAGGAAAAAGTAGGGAAAGAGATGTCTCTCAGCTATACCAGAGTCCCTCAGACCTCACCAGCAAGGGATACTGAGAGGAGAATGGAGCAGGAGAGCTGGTTTGTTGAGGGTTCCAAGAGCCACAAAAAAACACCCACCTAGTGCTACAAGGGCACTGGATACAGCAGAAGTGCAGACTGGACTTAGACAAGCAGACAGGAGATATCACCCCTGTAATGTCCCAGTTTGTAACACTTGCTTTATTGAGCACTGCTAAGTTGAGCAAGCTTTCAGCTCCTACCAAATGAAGGGTCATGCCTCCGTCTGAGCAGCATTTTCTTGTGTTGTGCTTACAGGGGCACTCAGAGCTCCTTCCGGCGCTGTGAACACTACCTAAGCTTTTCCCTTCCTAAGGAAGGGACGGATGCCCTGGGTGCCACAGCTTCAGCTCTGCAGCTTAGCTCTGCCTTCAGCACTGACACAGTGTGATCCTGCCAACTATGTACATTCTCAGGTTGCTAAATCCACTCTTTAAAGAGGCTTGGGCAGCACCAGGGCTTGCAGCATCACAGATCTGCTAGCTTGCCCAGTGCATCCAGCTCACCCTGCCCTATCCTCCTCAGTCCTTTACTGGAAGACTCCTTGCACCTCTCTCCCACCTTGTCAGGCAGCTGAGGAGGACTGTCTGCCCCTGAGGAGGGACCAGACTGGACTGCTTTCATCACAGCTATCATGTGGGCTGTTAGAGGTGGTCAGTTGTGTCCACATTGCATGGTGCCCAGTTTTCGGGCCCCTTGGGTACCTTCAGCACAGCCCTCCGACCCCACAACCTGTGCAGCAGCATGGTGAAGACCTCACTGTCCATATAGGTGTGAGGCTTTGACAAAGTTTTTCTACGGTAGACAAATCCACACAGTGAGGAAGCCAAACTCAGACTGCAGGCAGGACTTCTGTGTCCCCACTCTAGATCTGTCTGCACACATAAGTGGCACTTCACATCAATTCTATAAATTCAGAACTCCCTTTCATGCCTTGTTCTATGTAATGGTTTAGTGTTTGCACAGAGTGAATGCTTCCTTTCTTCTCCCCACCAGAAAAATAATTCTCCAGAATTAGGGCAAATGGTGATGTGTTGCTCCAACACATCATGCCACCGACTGGAGGGCTGCCTCCAACCACTCTCATGCCTGACTAAGGGCCCAAACACCTGCTTCCTTGGAAAGTCATGGGAAGGTGGAGAAGTAACCCTGGCCTGAAATCAGTATTACTCTAGAGCATCCCCCCAAAATATGTCATAGGCTAACAAAGAAGAAAGACCTTTCTTGGGACCACATGTATTTTGCAAGTTGTGGGTGGTGAAGAACAGCTGGGATTTCCTGGAACTTCTGACACTTTTCTTGGAGGAATGACTTCTATTTTTCAAAGAATTTCCCCAATCTTCCTGCCCCCACTGCACTCACGTGCTTCACCCACTAGTCATCTCCTGTCACGTAGACCACGTAGACTATGAGCTGCTCTTCACAGAATCACAGAATTGCTCAGGTTGAGAAAGACCTTCAAGATCATCAAGTCCAACTTCTTGACAAAGTGTCCCTGTTCCTGGCCTGTACTATACTTACCCTGACAGAGCCTTGATCTTTCATTAGAGAATCAGAATATAAATATTTCAAATTCACAGCCCAGTATCTCTCAGGTAGGAAAAATACAACAGGAAGAACAGGCACATTTTTCTCACCTCATTTCCTCCAATTACTCATAGTTCTATCTTCCTTTATTATGCTGAATAGTTTCTCTTCACTCTTCAAATATTTGGAGGCCAGGATCCTGTTCCTAATCAATCATCCCTTAGGCAAACTAGGTTTTGCTTTTGTAATGTTTTTCTGCATAGTAGCTCCAGCCTCCTAATAATCTTTGTTGCTGTTCTTTGAGCTGCTTCTCATTTGCCATGATTTTTCTGGTAATGTGGTTCCTGGAAGAGAGCACAACATTCCAGGCACAGGAGCACTTCGTGTCCCATTGCGTGTGTGATGTTGCCCTCAGGTGGTTACTCCCGAGAGAAGATGCAGCTTTAAAAAAGCCCTAACCCTCTGATATCTTGGGGACAGAGATTTGTAAGTGCATGGGAGCTGTGGAAAGGAGAACTCCACTCTGTCTAAAGTGATGCCTTTGCGACAGAAACCAGGATTATGTTGGCTTTTCCTAGCTGTCCATCCTCGAGCTCTAGCTCGCTGCATTTTGAGGGTATTTCCTCATGTGGATGCTGCTGTGCTAAAAAGCAGCAGCAATAATCTCAACTTTAGCTTGCTACACAAATCTGAATGGGAATCCTAAAACAAGAGGCACAAGAACTGACAGACTCAGGAGCTCAGAAGGTGACAAGAGACTTTATTATAGGTCAAAATAGAAATTCATTGTGCTTGTCTCTCCCTTAACTCAGTTATTCACAAAGCTAAATCGTCCTGTTCATTCATTCCCTTCTCCCATCACAGCCTCCACTGTCTCAGTGGTTATGGTGCCAGTTTTTTTGCTTTCTTTTCTATTCCTCTCTGCCCTTTCATTACAGAAATGACAATGCCTAACACCGATTTCAAGGTGGAGATAAATAGCTGATTTATTTATGAATTATTATGCTAATATATACATTTCTGACCTATTTAATACATGACAACTTATTTTGGTTTTGCTTCACTCTGCACTGAGCTTCCTCTCTCAACACTGTGCTGTTCACAGAAGTGCCCAGTGCTTTTCTCTTCCATCAGGTCTAACTCAGAATTATTCATTTAAATATTAGGTCAGTGAATTTTTTTTTTTTTCCCAGCTTCCGTTAACTGATACTGGCATACAGAGGGCTCCATCTGCCATCACTTTGTCCCACTTACCAAACTTTTAGTTCATTCCTGCTTCCACCAGATGCAAATGCCAAAACATGCATTGGGTTTAAATGGAGCAGCCTTTACTAGAGCCTTTTGAAGTTCTTTTCCCAGTTTTTCTGTATCTTACATAGATTTGGCCACCTCCTTGAACACTTCATCCTCTGGATGTCGTGCAGAAATAAGCAGTGGTCTCACTAATGACACTGAATGTTTCACCAAAACAACATGAAACCAAAGGAGCCAGACTGCGTCATTCTTGGCTACTGTACATCTCAGCACTGATTGTGGGGGATGTCTTGCAACTCTCGTCAGTGCAACACTGCTAAGAAATGGATGCTTTCTCCTATGTTTTCTTTTGCAACTTCACTTTAGTTCCTTGCTTCCTGCAGAACCAATGCTTCTGCAATCATTTGGTGTGTCTATAGGTGTGTCTTCCCGGTAACTTTTTGATCTGACTTCAACAACTTCAGCAAATGGAGATTTTAAAAATCATTCTGAAAGGTGTTTCTATGTGTTTCATGAAAACTGATTGCTTTGAGAAGTGCAGGATGAATTTTATAAACATACCTAAAGAAAACAAAGTCTTAGAACAATTCAGTTAGTTTTTTTTTCTGTTTGCATTTGCAAAATACAAATGCTTTGTGTTTGCAAATAGTAGCTGTATTTTTCAAATACGTGTAGGAAATAAGGCTTCATTAGTTCCACTGCTTGTGGAACTATTTATTAATTTTTGGCATGGATTCTTCCTGCAAGCTGTTGTTGCCAAGTTTTCTTAATAGCCATTTGCAAAGGGCTTTATCCTTGTACCTTTGGGAAAGGCCAGTCAGTTACGTAGGCTGGGATTTTACTTAGGTAAGTCTTTCCAAGAATGCCAAAAATCTGAAGGAGAGAAAAAATATATACTCTACAGAGTTGTTAATAGAGTCTTTTTTTTACCTTATTCAGACCAATACCTTAAAATACAATACCCAGTTATTTTCCCAGCTGTATTTATGGGTCCTTGTATAAGGCTCAAGGTCTGTGGTGGTATTTTCTTCAGATGAGATGTCTGTAATGCTATCACTACATTATACTCAAACATCTCTAGTTTTCCAGACTAGCTGTTCTTAATGAAAAATTAAAATCATATCCGTATGTTAGAAGCCCAGCTGATTCTGTCTTAATTTTCTTAATGCCTCTGGACCTGAAGAGTTTCTTCATTTACTGTTGTTGTTATACAGTGTAGGCATAACAACTAATGATAGTCAGTTGGAAACATAGAGAGAATAAACAATTATTCAGAAAGGAGGCAATGGAAATATTTTCAAATAGCTAGCACAGCTCCTATGAAGGGACAAAATAATGCACAGGATCAAAGAATAAAAGTTATCAGCATTTCCAAGTGAACCAAATACATTATGAGACCGACTTCTCAGAAAACACATCTCCTTTTGCACATTTCTTCAAGCCTGCAAAGGGGAGCTCACATGCTCCAGCAGCCCCTTGGCTGCCTCCTGTACCAGTCATGGGAGCTCTGCAGATACCTAATGCTCAGCTGATGTCTCCACAAAACCCATGCTTAGATTTGGGCTTCTCCTTTTCCCTCTGAAGCCCTTCTTTGTAAGAGCTAGGTTCAGGAAGGTGGCTATGCAGAGCTATGGCAGCACAACAGGACTGGGACAACCTGCCCCTCTCCTACAACACACCTATCTATTGCAGCCACTTGAGCACTGATGCCCACCAAAAGCAAGACCAGGAGTTTGCCAAAATAAGGGTGGATAAAAACAACTTGGGATCTGGACTGGGATAATAGTTACTGTCACAGGATCCTCATCAGTGGTCATTGTTATTGAGAAGAATGGAGATAATTCTCTGCCATTTCTTTTTGCCTCAGCCCAATATGATAATTGGTTTTTTTAGAGATTTTTTTTTAAACTGAATAAATTATTGATTATAGGCCCCCTACACATGGTGATATATATGCAACACTTTGTTGAAGATAAGGCCGTTGTTTCTTCCACCAACATTTCTGTCACTACAGTAATGACAACTCACCCAAGATATTTTTTTTCCATCAGATATTTATATCCATATTGTCCTACAGAACTTAAGACTAGTCCCTCCCTCAGTGCCTTTTGTTGGTTGCCTCCTTTTTTTTTTAATGATTCTTTGCATGATGATAATTTTACATGGCTTGGAGTAGCAGTTGCAGGAGAGATGTACACACAATTGTTGTTGTTAAGATTGCAAAACGAAAATAGCATTACTAACCCAGGTTTAAAGTTGTAGCTGTACTCATTGTATGGAGTTTCCTTCTGTATAAGGAATTCCTCATGTCCAGGCTGGAGGCCGACAAGTCTCCACCACACTCACTTATCAAAATGCTAGTCATGTGTCCAAGGCCAAGACGTCTCCGTCTCACATTACACTCCAGGATTAACACTCCTAGTGCACAGCATAGTAGGACCTATATCCCAGAGCACAGAAAGGACCCACATACCCAGCCTTCGGTGTGCATGGCTGGGGTGCCCATGTAGGGATGGACCATCATGTTTTCACATCCAGGCTCTGAGCATAAGCTCCAAGCGGCTGCTGTCTGCCTCCCATCACCAATATCCCCAAGATTATCCCTGGGGTATCAGTGACCTAAATACACTGTTTTGGACTTGAAAGTTGCTTTTGTTTTTAATGTTGCTGAGTCTCTAAAACTAGCACACGTAACAAAATGCCTGTTTCCAAGCAGCTGTTGTGTAACTTTGCTCCCCACCCCCAGAGATGTTGCCTGCCATTCATTTAATGTGCTCGATTTCACTGGGAAGTGCCTAGGGGAAACTCTTAGCTCTCTAATTAGCAACAGAAGGGGCCAGTCCTTGCTGGAGGTAGCAGTGAAACATTTGTGAGGTCTCCCGAGAATAAGGGAGGCAGGGAAGGGGCCATTTCCAGCTGGGAAAACACTAACTTTTGTTCCATATACAGTGCAGAGCAGAGGACTAAAGAGAAAGTCTTGGGGGAAGGTGCTTGCAGAAATGATGGTGGGCTTTCCAGGCAAGAAAGGAGCAGTTGTGAGGGGGAAGGAGGCAATAGGAGAGATTGCCCCTGCCCCTCCCAAGCTCCAAATTGTTCATGGTTCCTGCAATCTGAGTTTTACATAAAATATCGTGGAGCAGCACAGAGGTCTTGTGGACTGGTTGCCAGTGGAGGCAGGAGCAAGGTATTGCTGCGATCTGCTCTCAGATGTTTGAGCTAGCTCTTATTAATAAGATTCAGGAATTAACAGCCTGGAAGTGCTTAACACAGAGCATGCCATTCGCGGCTGGAGTAGATTTTGATGCAAAACCAAATTGCCTGTCAAACAGCTGAATGTCCTCAAACCCCACTGGGAAGGTGAAAGCTTTGCTCCTCTGTTGCAGGTAGGGTGATGTACTTCAGTCTATTCCTTAACGCCCAGGACACAACCACACACGGTCAACTCTGATATTTCACATGCAATCCCATTTCTGGGCAGGGCTTTTTTCATACCACACCTATTGAGAATTGCTTCATGTGTATGGCCATCTTGGACTTGTTGGGCTGTGGGAACTGTTCCACTTCAGATATCATGCAGGGAAATATACTGTTCAGCATCTTTGGCCTGTGGAGAGCAAAGATCCAGTGAAGCAAAGGAAAGCCTCATTAGCCTTGAGACCTTCTTTAAAAGCAAAGGAAGAAGGTGAAGTTCAAAGACAGAGTGATACACCACGGGGCAAGCAGGGTTGCAAGGGCCTGGAGGAGCACGGAGGAGATATGAAACTTCCAGATATTGCCCTGCCCTTGAACATCACAGGCCAACAGCTCACCAGTAGTGATCACTGGCTGGAAAAAAAATGAGAGAACTGGACCCTAGTGTAAGTCAGGAAACCGTGTTCATAAAGATTCCCTGCTATTGAGAACTGTTTCCTCTCTAGTAATATTCTTGATACAGTGAACCTAGGTTTGTGCATGCAAAAGGAAAATTGTGCTGCAAAGCCTTCACACTGTAAGATGAAGGGCAGCACATTACAGCTGGGTCCATAAATCCCAGTGAGGGCTTTGCAATGTCCTTAAAGGTCAAAATAATCATTTCCAAGTTGCCACAGCATCTCAAGTTATAAAAGAGCTATGTTCAAAGATTTTGTGCTCCACTCTTACCCCTGTTCATTCGCTCAATTCATGACCAGAGGTCACCATCTTTCCTCGCTTTTCCCTCCCCTCCAAACAGGAAAAACAAAGAAAAAGTGCTATTACTCATCCTGCGAGCTCCTCTGTCCCACTAGAGGGCACCCGGGATCTGCAGAGCTGCTGCTTGGCCTTTGGGTGCTTTGTCCAGCAGCCGGTAACAGCACTACACCAGCGTCAGTGAATACGCCTGGGAGCGCTGACAGGTTATGTCTCGTTTGGCTCCTTCTCCTTCTATCCGGCTGCTAAAACAGCTGAAAAACCCCACATTACGGTAACATTCCCATGTGCGCATTTTCTATCATTGCTGCAGGGGTGAACCTGCAGATCAGTGGCAAGAGGAAGAGAAAAAACATAGCAAACAAGCTCTCTAATAGTATCTGATTTGTGCAATGGAAACTTATGAAATCCCTTTATAAAACTATGCCACTTGTAAAGGGACAGGAGGATGACAGCAACTGGAAGTTGAGATGGAGATGCAATAGTGAGATATAGTATATCAAACATTATTCTCCCTCCATTTTTTGCTGTTTGTTCATTTGTTTTCCCCATGACAGAATAGCAGCTGGACCAGCAAAATCACAGCCCTGGGACAGGCAGAAAACCTTATAATAGTGCTCCAAGGAGTCTTTTTAGAAACAGGTTTGCTAAGACATCTGTGATTAAGGACAAGAGATCCTGCCCCAGCACAGGGAGATGATCTGAGGCACTTTTGCATGTCCTTTCCTGAGGGATTCCTTTTTCCATTTATGGGACATGCAACAAAATCTCATGGGAAGCAGCCTTGTTGACTCCAGCAAGCAGTTTCTGTCTGGATTTGTGGCCACTAGAGTCTGTAAGAGAGGGAGGTGAAAATCTTTCTCTGCATGGAAAACCTACTGCAGCATCCCAAGGCAGGATTTCCTCGGGGACCCTTTGATCTCTGCTCACCAGCACTCATACAAAACTGCACATAGGCTGCATTTCAGTAGATGGGATCCTGGCATCTCAGCTGTTTAAGATTTAGCAGGGGGTGGGGGTGTTGCCTTTAAAGGCCCAGGGTATTAATAGCCTTGGTTTGTTCCCTTGTATCTTAAGCAAAAGCCTCTCTGATTCTCCCACATCATTTAGACAGAGAGGAGCAACTTGCATCTTTTCTCTGCAGCTTTAGCTACCTCTGCTGGCTCTTTTCCCACATTCCTGGTATGTATCATTTCCCTCTCAAATTTTAAGCCAGACCTTACTCCACCAACCTTTATGCTCTTTCCTAGTGGGAAGTAAGAAGCAGAATTCTAAGGTCTGTTTTGTCACCTGGAGATAGCAGCCTGTTGTACCTCAGCCTGGCACCTTATGATGTCCTCGGCCACTTTCAACATGGGTTGTAATTCTTTCCTCTTGTTGCTAATAATTCTCTAGTCTTCTGACTATAGTCCCTCTGCAATCAGGGATGCCATCTTCTAAGAGGCCTCAAGAGAGCTGGGTTTGTTTGGGAAATAGAAACTTAAAGCTAAGTAATCCCAGATGGACATAACCAGGAATAGCTATGGTGTAGCAATAAATTGAACATCAAATGAAGGATTTACAAGCTTTTCTTCCTGAGTTCTTTTTGGTGGCACATTGTCTGCATATGTACTCACAGCAACATGAGACTTAACTCCCTGGTGATGGCACTTCACTTTGACCATTGTATGGAAATAGGAATCATTTCCTCTGATAGTAAAATGTAGCTATTCCTGGAGTGAAGGGCAGCAAGGACATTGTGCAACAATTTAGGAAGGAGAAGCCTTTATTCAGTAAGACTTTACTGACCACGAGGGAAATGAAATCTAGTTCCCTGAGCTAAAACATAGCACTGATTTCTGTGGAAAATTTAAAACTTAACTTTTCCTCTTTTTTACTGAAAGAGTAGTCAGGTGATGGAAGGGGCTGCGCAGGGAGGTGGTGGAGTCACCAGCCCTGGAGGTATTCAAAAATTGTGTAGATGTGGCACTTCAGGACATTCTCTAGTGGGATGATGAGGTAGGTGTACGAGGTTTTCTTGTTTTGTTTGGAGGATTTTTGTGTGTGTGTGTTTGATTTGGTTTTGTTGTGTTTTTGTTTCTGAGGGGTTGACAGTTGGATGTGGTGATCTTCGAGGTCTTTTCCAACCATGACAGTTCTGTGGTTCTGAGGACCTCAGGCCAATTTCCACAGAGTTACTACATATTCGGCATCCCACCTGTGCTGGTGCTCGAGGCTGCCCCCTTCCTATGCAGGATTTTGCATTTGCTCTGTTGAACTTAATTTGCAACTGCACAATAGGTGGCAGTAACGGATGATGTAACTTGCATTGTCACCAAGAGAGCGTCATTGCCAAAGAGAAAGCCAGCAGAAGAGACACTTGGGTTGCTTTGCTCCGAGCAGCAGCCAGGAGAGGAGCAACAGACATGTGGCAGGATATCCTTCCAAATGCCTGGTGAGATCGTCTCGGTGGAGGGAGGAGGGATTGCAAATGGGGCTTCCTACAGTTGGAGCAGGAGAATGCCCCTGAGGGGTCACCAGGCCACTGGAGGGTTGGAGCACGCAGCTGAGTTCTCCTGAACAGAGTGGGGAGGAGGATTTAGTAGACTGTCGCTCAAAGAGCTCCTTCTGGGACATACTTCCTTTGTTAGCAGTGCCTAGTTTGTGCTATTGCCATAATGAGTGGTTTCATGCTTCTGACCTTCTAAAGTCAGTGAGAGATATTAGGGATACAGAGAGGTATGCAGAGGAATATTATTACCTGTCGCATAAGCTTCTCGGCTTCCAGGGAGGTGGAGACTGACACTGTTTGCTCCTAAGAGCCCTGTTCTTCCTTGTCTGGGAGTAGTTTAAGGACATACCTCCTTAAAAGTCACACATAGCCTGTCTCAGAGATTGTTACCGAAGTGCCTTGGTGACTGTTGGGGTCTCCAGTACAGGCGCCAGGTTCTGCATCACAGGCAGTGGTGGGGAACAACACTAGGTAAGCAGAAACACACAGAGGACTTGTTTTCTCAGGGATTTTCATGTTTTTTTTTTTCCCCCTCAGGGTATTGAAATTATGACACCAAACAGCTCCCTAATGTAGCTAGCTGCCTTCCACGAGGCAGTGTAACAAGACTTTCTCTTCTCACTTCTAATTTTGCTAAATTTTAGACTGTGCATTTCCTGCAAGACAATTTACTAGGCTGAAAGAGAACCAAGGAGTATGTTTTCTTTCTCTTTCAGGAAGATGAAACCCTAAAACTTGGTATCCAGTCATGGATAGTTAGAAGTAGCAAAGGTATAGCAGCAACTCATTGAACTCTGAACAGAGGAAGGTCTCCCAAGCCCCTCCTCGTGCCAGCCCTATAGCCCAACAAGTATCACGTGGCTGGCAGCAGAATAACCCTTGAGCTTGACAGTCCCCTGCCAAGGCTGTGCACCTGTTGCTACAAAGCAGTCAAACTATTTTCTTGGCTGAAGTAACACAGCCACTTTTAGGAAGAAACACCACTAGAAAACCTACCCACCTGTTTAGTGCCTTTTATCCAAATTGTGCTGAAGAAGGGAATATTACGGCAACAAGTTATCCAGCTAAAACACAGCCTCAAAACACTGTCTCTTTGTGCAGAGGCAATGCTCTTTCTATCCCACCCAAAAAGTAGGAAAACAACTTGTGATTCCATGGCTGGGCAGTAAATGATGCTGTCAACTGACATTCTTTGCACTATCCCCAAGGTCTGGTACCATCCAGACAACACTATCAGACTATAATGATTTTATTTTTTTTTTTTTTCCCTTTTGTAGGGAGACCATCTTGTCCAGGATCAGGTGAGTAAAATAGCTACTCTGTGCTGAGGCCTCTATTTTTTATTAGCACCCTATTTGGGGCACAGCATAGTCCCTTCCCTACCCTGTATGACAACAAAAAAAAAATCTTCATTCACAGTCCCCTTGCAGCCTCCTGCAATTGCCCCAGACACCAAGAGTCCCCAAGGGAAGCTGATGAGCTTGAGGTACAGATAAGAGTGACAGTAAGGTACATTACATTTAGGATTAATTACCCAAGCATTTGAATGGGTTTGAAAAATGCTGCCTGTCTGATAAATCAACTCTGGTGACTTAGCTTACACGCCTCAAAAAAGTCTGAAACCTTGCTGTCTAGAACAGAAACAGGGGCACCAAACAGAAAAGAGAGACCCTTACCCATGGAATGCTATGTTAGAGGGCCAGTGTTGCCCTAAAAGATGTTTGAATCTGTAGGGAGCTGTGTCTATGAGCCCTGCCAAGAGCAGGCACCTTCAGCACATATCCAGCTTTCTCCAGCAGCTGAAGACCCTTCTCTCTGCTTCTGCTCCTCAGCCCATTCTGTCTGTGCAGTTTTTATTCCTAGGGGAGTCTGTCCACTACTATCCCATTCACTTCAGTACTTGCCTTAAAATAGATTGGCCCATATCCTATCGACTCTTGTCCCCCAAGGCACCCTGGTTCACAAGGAGAAAGACAAGGAAGCCTTGTGATCAGCAAGTCCTGATCAGCAAGGACTTGAGGTCCATAAGAAGCACTGGCAGATGTAACCCTGTCACAAATCTTGCCTGTGATCTTAAAAAATAACAAAAACCCCCAGCCCCTGGTGACTCCATGAGATCTGGAGCCATTTTTTAGAGCTCAGGCCTGACCAACGTGAACATAAATCTCAGCATTATCCCTTTAACCTTGACACTTCTGCTGTTGAAGACAATTTTATGCCTCCCCAGGTCTTTTGAATATTCTCAGAAGAATGCAGTCCTGGTCCCTGTGACCGCCCTGGGGGTTGGAGGAGTGCTGGTTTACTGGCTGAGGTGTAGACACAAGATCAAGACTATTGAAATGGGCGATGGATGGTGGGGCTCAGGCGAAAGACCCCTAAAAGGGCAAGAAGATGAAAGTATCCGTCCCTTCAAGATTGAAACATCTGACAAAGAAATTGAGGTACTGGTGGCTGGAATGTAAGGAGGGGTAGAAAGCTGCAAAGTGGAGCCAGTCCAACACCCTCTTACTGTTTCAAGGGCATGTCCTGGGGGTGACAGCAGTGCACTTATGCATGCCAGGCCAGTTACCTAGCTCCATTAGATGATGCTCTGGCTCATGATCCTTTATGAATGGGATTTGAGTTCAGATTCATTGCAGTGTCCCATAAAGACTTTCGGAGTACATAGACCCTCCATGCAACCTGGGACTGCTGCTGCAGAAAGGCCATGCTTTGAGCAGCAAACTTTGACAGTGGGCTGCAAATGTCAGAGCAGGGTGGGAGGGCAGCAGGGCAGCAGTGACATTGGTGGAGCAGGACTGAGGAGCTTCCACAGAGGCAAGGGCTGGAAGGGTGAAGGGGAACAGAGTTTTGACTGAGTTGCAGCACCTTTTTCCCTACGTGCCCATCCTTAGTTAGATGGCCAACCATCAGACAGCACCTGCCAGACCTGGGGACTCCTGGGTGCCCTAGGGGAACTGGTAACCCACAGAAAAATATATTCCCCATATAAACAATTCAGGAGGTCACACAGAGTATGGCACTGCTTCGGGAGGGCTCGTGGTGTCCCAGAGAGTAATACAAAAAACAGCAGAGCCAGGGAAGCCCATCTGTGGCTGCCTTGGCACAAGACACGTGTGGGCAGCTGGCCAGCCTTGCAAGAAGGTCTCCCCTCCACAGGATCTGCACCGCCGCCTGGAGCAGGCCCGCTTCGCACCACCACTGGAAGGGGCTGCCTTCCACTATGGCTTCAACTCCAACTACCTGCAGAAGGTGGTGGCCTACTGGAGGAACCAGTTCAACTGGCGCAAACAAGTGGAAGTCCTGAACAAATACCCTCATTTCCTAACAACCATTGAAGGTGAAGGGGTCTCTGTGGCTTGAGTCAGTCTCACTCTGAAGTATCACTAGTGGAGGCTGTATTATTAATAAACTTTTATAGATTAAGACCATTACACCATGGCAGCAAGATTAGGCCTGCTTCAAGATGGGCTTCATCTGGCTCTGAACCTGTTCTAACTAATGATGAGGTTTTGTTCTCCTATTGCCTTGAAGCCAACTCTGAAAAATGCAAACTTTACCCAGACTCTAAGGATAGTATATCCACCTTCACCCTCCAGTTTAGCCAGGTGAAGTTAGTCAGACTTTAGGTAAGTGATTTGCAGATTAAATTTCTATCTCGCACTTATTTTTTAATTTTTCTCTTTTTATCACCTGCATATTTAGTAAATTTTGTCACATTTTTTGCACGTGTCTTACCTGTATTATGCTATGCATTTAAGTGTAACTCTACTTATATATTGTGAGAGTAGGTTCTCGGGAGATGGCTCAGTCTCCTGTGACCTCAATATCTGGGGCTAGGATCAATACCCTTGTCTGTATGTAAAAGATGAGACATAGGTAGACTACCAGGCAGCTCCTTTCAGGTAGGCATTGTCTTGCCATAGTTGATTTTGTATGGCCTGATACAAATGCTAATACAGTTTTGCCACATTCCTTCTTCAGAGTCCAGAGCAGAAACTGTGATAAAAATAGAGCTTTAATTTATCTGCCTTGGATGTGTGGCAGGGATCGATATCCATTTTATCCACGTGAAGCCCTCCTACGTCCCTCACGGCCGAGCTGTTCAACCTCTGCTGATGGTCCATGGGTGGCCTGGCTCCTTCTATGAGTTCTATAAGATCATCCCTCTGCTCACAGAGCCAGCTGGGCATGGCCTGAATGAGGGTGATGTGGTGTTTGAGGTCATCTGCCCATCCATCCCAGGCTATGGCTTCTCAGAGGCACCACACCAGAAAGGTAAGCGATGAAAAGGCTCTGTTGGAATCACAAAGCTTTTGGAGTAACACCACAGCCATACCCAGCTCCTCTGGGCACTGCGGTTTGTGAATGCATATGCTTGGTTCTGCTCTAATGCCAATGTGGCTGAAGGTCTGGGGCTGGCTGTGGAGATTTGAAAGGCAATGATAACTGGAAGCCAGGCATAGTTTCCACTTTCTCCACTCTCCACTGCATTTCTATCACCTTGTGTTCACTTTATTGCCAAGGAGCAAGGCAGAGCAGCACAGCACACTGTACCTTCACACAGCCTGTTGGGCCGTGGTCTTTGGTAAGGGGATGAACACTAGGACAAACAGGTCTCTTCTGTTTATCTTTACCTACAGGCTTTGACACCATAGCAACTGCTCGGATATTTCATAAGCTGATGAACAGATTGGGCTTCAAGAAATACTACCTACAGGGAGGAGACTGGGGATCTCGTATTACCACAGACATGGCCCAGATGCTGCCACAGTGAGTAGCAAAGCAAATTAGTGCAGAAAAGCTGTCTCTAGTTCTTACTCTACCTTCTGGTCCTGCCTTTTGTTTGTCCTGCCTCTCACTGCCTTCTGCTTTGTTTCCTCCAGGGACGTCCCCACCTCTGTGCATTCTGTTGTATTCATATGCTTTGCATTTATATTGGCACAATTCTCACGCTTTCTAAATTTCAGTGCTGTTTGGCTTCTCTTTCACTATCTGTGGAAGTAAACTCTGCTACATATTGATATGAGACCTCGAGGAGACAGACCATCATTTTAAATCAGGAAGGAGATAAATTTAAAAGGAAAGGAGGAGCTCAGCCTTTCAGCAGCTGAACAGTACCACAAAGTATAGGACTTTCCTTTTGAAAATGCAGAGTTGAGACTGATGAGAAAAGAAACACCATACATTCCTTAGAAGATGGTATCAGAGCTCTCTGTTTAGTGTTAAATGAAAAGCAGGCACCACAGCACCACAGGTAAAGCTCTTAAAGCACTTAAATTACAGGTTGAGCAGCTCACAGTTCCTGATGGCTGTTGTGCTTCATGGCACCCCCAGCACTATGGCCACATGTGATCTACAAAAGCTTTTCAAAAAGCAACCTGTTCCCTGCAGCCCAGAACTACACAAGATCAACAGCCAGAGATACCAGCATGGATATGCCACATGCAGGAACTGAGTGCCTAAAGATGACATCATACCAGTGGCACAGCTGGATGGAGATGGCATTAGCTGTACCATTTCCAACTACCATAGTTATTTTTCTTTTAATCATGATGAACCTAAAGGGCTTTGTGTGTTAGGCTCACTGAAATGCTTCTATTACAGCTCCAGGCAGACTTACTATCTAGAAAATCTGGTGACAGAAAATTGCTTGATTTAAACCTCCATTCATTAACTTAATTTTAGATCTGTGAAAGGGCTTCATCTGAATCTCATCTTCGTCAGCAGACAAGGTTTGAAAAGGATGATTTCTGTGATGCTTGGGGCTTATGTACCGTGGCTCGTAGGCCTAACTAGGGAAGATGCTCAGCGTATGTACCCTTTCATCCAGAAGAATATATATGAACTTCTGAGAGAGTCTGGATACTTACACATCCAAGCCACCAAACCAGACACTGCAGGTAACAAACCTTCTCTGTATCATTATGAACATTGTGTACTAACTGCTTGTGCAAGATAAAAACAAAGAACAACTGTGAGAAGCAATGAGTTCTGGTGAATGAATGTAAGATGTGGAGACAAGATAATGTCTAATGACTGTGTAAAAGGAAGTAAAAGGAACAGTTTAAAAAAAGATGGAGACTCCAAACATCACTTTTCAAGGCCTTTTAAGTGGCATGCCACATCTCTTGAGGAAAGCCCCTTTGCAAAAAGCCTCTTGAAGTGAAGAACAGGGTCCTGAAATTGAATCTTCTAGAAATAAATGCATATGAAAACAAGGAAAATATCCTAAGTGCAATGTGAAACTTGCAGAAAGTTAGACACAGCCCTAACACCTGAAAAGCCACAAGCATGACATAGTTAGTGGGGCCAGTAGATAAGGAATCTGAAGATATGGCCATCTCAAAAAAGTTACATTTATTACTTGCATCAGTCTGCACTGTGAGGATTATGGGGTATTCCTTTATTGAAATAATCTTTCATCAGGAAAGGCAGCAGAGCTGTCTCATACTAGTATAAGATGTGGAAACCATAGAATGAATGGCACCCTCTCTTGGCAATTCACTGGAAAAGAAGAAACTTAAACTGACACATCAGTTAATGCCTACTCTGTTGCTTAAACTGATTGCAATACCAAAGAAACAAGAGATAAATAAGATACCAGATTGGTGATTTTGGTGGGTTTTTAAAATTTTATTTAAGAGACAAAGATTGAAGGTAGTCCCAGAAAAACAAAGATATCAGTATGTCTAGTCTCTGATCAGAAAACTACCAGAACTCTTTTAAAGAGGAGAATTGATTTACAGGTGATGTCATTACAGGGAGATCATGCTTCAAAAATCAGAGCTCTGGCAGAATCAAAGAACTGTGGATCCACTAAAGGAAGATATTTAATTAAAAAAAAAAAATTTGTGTTTTGTTGAAGTTCTTCCTCCAGCGTCCTTAAAGAAATTAACCTGCCTTAAGAAAAGGATTAAGTTTATGGATTAATAACTAGCTAATATGAGGACAAGCATGAATAAGTAAGCAAGTTCTAGGGGAGGGAGAGTATCACAAAAAAATCTGTGCTGGCACCTGTACATTTCAACATGGTCCTAATAGCTCCAAAGATAAAAGTTAATGGTTAAGTGAAAATTTGACAGCTATCCAGAGTTTTGTTTAATCTAAAGACAACTGCTAAAAGTTGCAAAAGCATTTAAGTGATGGGTTGATTAAACTGGCCAATAAAAACAGACGCCAACAAAGTCCAAAGCAATTTGAGGAAGAAAATCACTATGGGCTGTAGTTTGGCTGCTGCCATATGAGAGAATCCATGAGTCATGGATAGTGCTTTGAAACAACAGCCAGCTCAGACTTTAAGAGAATCTTACACTCTTAATGAAAACAAAAAGAGACTAAGACAAAACACTAAATCCATAATACTCAGAATCTGTTGCATCCCTGTTCAACCTGCTTCATAAATATATGTTAGAATCAGAATAATATAGGAAGGGGAGTAAAGGAAAACTGAAGTGACTGAGGAGCTTCTGTGCAAGCACAGTGCATAATCTAGGATTCTTCAACCAGGAAAAAAACCCCAGGGATTTTATAGCACACTAAAATTGTGAAATGATGAAAATAAGTGGGGGGTGGGGGTGGTGTTTTCCCTACTTGGTCTCAAGAAAATACCTACATTATCAGTTTAGTTTTCATTAAGCAAGTTGAAAGCAAAGCTAAAGTATTTTCAATCACCCCAAGTTGTGGTACCTAAGGTGTGGGAGGTACAGGTTGAATGACTAACAAGCTGCAAAGACTGGTGTTTCTGAGCATCTAATCTATGGATGCTCAATAGAGTGGTTCAGAGGCAGCTTTCAGTCCAGAAAATATTCATCTTCAGATGAGTCACATGCTAACTAGCACATTTTAGCCTGCCCTAACATTGCTGGTCAAAGCATTTGCATGAGTTCATCTGCAGCACATCACCCTAGGCCTGCCAGCCCAGGGAAACTGCTGTCAGTGCACAAACTTACTCTGCATTCACTGTGTCCACTATTGAGACCACACTGTGCATCATCTTCTACTGTTGCTCAGTGCTAAAGACACACTAAAACACACTTGAGAGAGGGTAATTACTGAGCGTGCTGTAAAACTATAGCCTAGGGTATGGCCTCCCAAGGCAAGGCTCTGTCACTACTGAAGTGATCCCTGACCCTGTTTTACAGGTAAGAACACAGGTATAATATGCTACATACCTGCTGTCTTTATAATGTTCTTTAGTGTTCCTCAAAGGCAGGAACAGATAACAGACACACAAAACTCCCCTAAGTTAGATGAAAAGTGACTAACGGCACGCAGGCTCCTAGTTGTCATCCCAGGCAGGACAGTGCTCCCACACAGTTTATTTGAAATTTCTTTTCAGAGTGTAATTCCTCCACATTTGATCCTTCTGCCTCCTGTAACAAAGCCAACAGGACCTTCTTAGCTCTTAGCTTCTCTTGTATAGGAATTACTTTGGTTTGTAGTACCTTAAATTACAGACAGAATTCTGTTGGGGTGAATCTGTCAGGAATAAAGTACTATCAGAGCTAGTAAAATACAGGCTCTTTAATTCTCTGAAGAATTAATGAAAGTCCAGTTTAACTTCCACTGAAGTATTGCACTGCCAGGCAACAGCAATAGTTCTCCCATTCATCTCCTGAATTAGGCTGTGGACTGAATGACTCCCCTGTCGGGCTTGCTGCATATATTTTGGAGAAATTCTCTACCTGGACAGATAAATCATTTCTGCACAGAGATGATGGAGGTTTGGAAAGGTAAGAAAACAGCTGATCTTCCATGAGAAGACTACTTAAAAGAGTGAGTCATGGTAACTAATGAGGTAGGTAAAAGACTGACTCATGAAAGCTGAGTTTTAAGAATGAAAGATCAGACATGACAAGCAATAATTTAAACTGAGAGCAGACTGCCTGCAAACTACTGCTTCCGCACCAGGCAGCTTTGCTCTGGGCAGATGGGTGACTTGCTAGAAAATGAGTGGAGAGGGGGAACAACTGTTCTTCACAATATAGCATATTGAAAATCAGCTTCCAATGAAATTTCTTCATCTTTCTCTCTCAACAGCAAATACTCTCTTGATGAACTTTTGACCAATGTGATGATCTATTGGGTGACATCCTCCATTGTGTCCTCAATGCGATACTACAAAGAGAACATCTCCAAGGACCCTGGTCTAACTGCTAATGCCAGGTAATGAAAGTGGCAAGTGCAGGACAGATTTACAAAGCAGACTGAATCACATTCACTGGTAGAAACTGTTACATCCCTTACAAGTTCTTATTTATTTTGATAAATATAGTTAAGGGTCAGTTTTCTTTTGAACCTATAATCCACACAAGGTAATTTGTGGCCAAGACAAGGCAGAAAATCTGCCAAAGTATATTCAGTGTTGTTAGTGTTCAAAATACAGGTCTCAACTTACTAAACCATCTGTGACCCAGTACTGTAAAAACAAAACAGAAAAACATGAGCATTTCTAAGAGAGAAGTTTAAAGCGAATTAGGAAGGATATGGCTTGCTGGTGGATGAATTAAGAACTACAGTTGTCAAGCACAGTCTTGGGGAAGCAACTTGGAGAGCACCACTTGAAACCAAGCACCCTCTAACAGGCACTAGCTTTAAAATGACTCCAAGAGTCTAACCAGGAAAATGCTGCTGAGCAGATTTTTCCAACTGACTGATCATACAAATAGGAGAGTCTTTTTCTTTGTAAAATGAACTAATTTACCCTTCCTCTCAAGACAGTCATTTGTTACACTGGTACTATAAAATGCTAAACACAAGCTAGATTATTTCTGACTTTCACAAAGAGATGTGGCATCTTGCCATGTATCATGAAATTACAAAACAAGTTAAGCTTAAAAATCTGAAACATTTCAAGACTGAACTGTGTGCAAAGTTAGCTTGACTTTATGTATCTTTGGGTGTAACATTCGTAAACTCAAGGAGATCCAAATACATCCAGCACAGAACACAAAACAAGTTGCTGTGGTGAAACTTCTCCATCTGACTGAGGCAGTTACCAGAGTCAGAAGGTTTTTATAGACTCTCCCCAGGACTTTTCAAAACTGCAGTTAACTAATGTCTTCTAGGATTGGAGTACATGTTCCTACAGGAATAGCAGCTTTTCCTCAGGAAATAGTACATACACCACATGCCTGGGCAAAGGAGATCTTCAGGAACATCATCACTTACTCTTATATGCCACGTGGAGGTCATTTTGCTGCCTTTGAGGAACCAAAGCTTCTGGCACAAGACATCATGGAGTTTGTCAGAAAGGTGGAAAAGCTGTGAGCTTGCAGTTTAGATACATACATAGAATGGATGCAAGTTGTCCTGACACTAGCAGAACCTTTACTTTAAGGAAGTAAATAAATCCAAGGTTATCACATACAGAAGCCAGCATTTTATTTTGATAATTATTATAGTGCTAAATTTGTTAAACAAGCTCTAAAGCTGCTTATAAAAAGAAAAACCAAAACAAGTCTTGCCTTCTTTCATTCCTGGCACCATACAATTGCTGCATTCATAGTTCAAGTATAACAGAGTATGTAAACAGTTTAATGCAGTAACATTGCACTCATTTGGGGAAGAGAGCAGAAACAAACAGGCCCCTTGTTCTTCAGAATTAAGGCTTCTGCTCAAAAAGCTTCTTTAAATACTTGAGTTCTAGCACTCTTAAATATTCATTACAAGAACGTTTGGTGGAAGTGTAAAGGGTTTTGATCTACCAAGCACAAACATTCCTACATTTCAGGTTATATTTCATTCAAAGGACCTACAATTACATATTCAAGTGGGCAGCTGCACATAAGGCAGCTTTCTTCATTTTAGCAGTTTTTCCCCAAGCTAGCTTTAGCAGTTACTACACCTTGTAAACAGCTGTTAATGGATAAGGCAGAGACAGCACTCCTAGTGTTCTCCAAGCTCAAAAATATAAATTCCTCCTAGTTCTGTAATCTCATTCCATTCCAAAAGATCAAAGTTAAAATATGCACCAAGTGTAGTGGGTTATTTTGATCTTCACCTTCATTTCAAAGGTTTTTTTACCACCCTATTGTGCAATTTTTGCTAGCAAGAAACTGCAAGAAATCTCGCTACAAGCAGGCTCAAGTTTGTCTTCAAAGGGTGTAGAGCTATCCAGAGCTATAAAGCTCATTACATTACAGATGCATACACAGCTGACTGAAGGGAACTCCATCAGGTATCTAGTTCTGACACACTATGCTCCCTGTCCTGTTCTGCACTAGACACCAGGCCAGAAGAAAGGACTCAAGTTTTGCTTCCAATACATTTAGAACAGGAATTTGACAGGAAAATACGTGCTGAACTTAATCACACTCCCCTCACCCCTTCCTGATATTCCAAAAACATTTACAGTCCAAGACTCAAACTTCTAAAATGTAAAAAAGTAAGAAACAAACTTTTTTGTTGTTGTTTTAAGTGAGAATAGACTGGCATATTGGGGCAAGAGTCCTAACTTCCTCTGAAGAGGATTAAAGCAGAAATTGCTTACTATTAACTGCAAGAAAGAATTGATATGGCCTTTATAGTAAAAGGCCCAGTGTTTTAATAACCACACACTTTAGCTAGAGTCCCATACAATCAGCTAATGTATTATTATTACCAGAGAAATGGCCGAATAAAAACTCAGAAGACTGTACCCAGTATTTGCCAGTTCAGCAAGTACACAGCAGAAAAGTTTTACTCCCAACACATTAATTCACTTCCCGTGCCACAACTTAAGCCCCAAAAGAATCGCTGTATCTGTGTGCAGTTCTGCCTTAGCGGGTATTTGCTTTCAACAGTTCAGAAGATGAAGCCAGATGAACACAGCTGAGCTACAGGAAGGCAGTAGATGCCCCGGAGAAGAGATCCAGTCAGACAAGAATACGCGGTTACATTTGATAAACTTCTTATCACTTAAAGCAGCACCAGAGGTTATCCAATACTCCATTCATGTTCTACAGAGCACAAGTCAATCACGAAAGCCTTTGAGTGTCACTGGTGCTTGAAACCAGACATAGTTCTCCCAAGTAGAAGTCATATGCTGAGGAGGTGAGGCACTTAATTTGATGTCTCCATCGCAGGACAAGTTAACAATTAATTTCTTCCCTCGGGTTGGCACTTTATAGTTGAGCTTGGGCCGGAACCAATCAACACCGCAATCACGGTGTCCTTGGAGCATCACAACAGTGCCCATGACAGGGAGAGCCTTAAGTTCACTGAAGACATCTGCAACAAAGAGCGAGTGAAAGAGCTTGCGAACACAGGATGCAGTTTTTAGGCTCTCCTCAGCACTGCCCTCATAGATACCCTCCAAGTTGAGCTCATACACCTCCTTGGGGCTCATGACATTGCCTCCAAGTAGAATAAGAACCCGAGGGACCGGTGTCAGACTAAACATTACTTCCAAGTGCTGGAGCACTCCCTCCAGCTCCATCAGCACCTGCTGGCACTTTTTGCTTGCTCGGTCCACAGAGGGTGGCTTCTTAATCACATCTCCATCCTGAAAACAAATCAAAATAAGTACATTTCATTATAAGGATATATTAGTGTTAATACACTCTTTAGAAAGCATGGTCCACCTCGTCCCTGAATGAAAGAAGGTTCAAAGGGTCTTATTCTCCTTTTAGGAGATCTAGGTACCCATATATAGAATCAGGAGATCCAAGAGGAACATGAAAGGCTGTTCTACATCTACTCAGTTTGAATCTGAATCACACTACTGAGGAGTTTCCACAAGAATTAGAAGCCACATCTTTTAAATATCAGCTATCACTCCAAAGGCACTTGACATTATATTTTTCTTTAGAGTTGAGTAAGAAACAAAACAGAAGTGTGCTTTCAGCAGGAAGTGGGGCAACAAGAGACAGATAGTAATTAGTTGAGGCCTTTAGCTACCTATCCTAAAGCTTTTTTTTTTTTAAATGAAGCTTTGGTAACATTTAAACATGCAGTTATAAAGAGCATTTCACTTTAGAAGCAGATAACATTAAAATACAAGTAACTGAGCTAGAATAGCAAGTGGCTTTCTATAACAGAGTGACTACATCAGTGGACAAGGAAAGAGCTATGAATATTATCTATCTGGACTTCTGCAAGTCCTTAACATAATCCCACACATCAGCCTTCTCTCTAAATTCAAGAGATGTGGATTTGATGGGTGGACTGTCCAGTGGATAACAAGTTGGTTGGATAGTCACAGAATGGTTTGGGTTGGAAGGGACCCTTCAAAGTCATCTAGTCCAAACCCCCTGGTAGGAACCCTGCAGGGAAGAGAGACATCTGCAACCAAAGCAGGTTGCCCAGAGCCCCAGCCAACCTAGCCTGGAATAGTTCCAGGGATGGGGCATCTACCACCTTGCTGGGCAACCTGGGCCAGGGTCTCACAACCCTCAGTGTAAAAAATGTCTTCCTTCTCTC
>VWZY01000774.1:0-15671 GCA_013399075.1 Chloroceryle aenea | reverse complement strand
AAAAAAAAAAAGGCAACCCAAATGTTAGGCTGCACTGGGATGCCCATCTCAGGGATAAGATTGTTTCTCTATTTGCCACTTAAAAAGCAAAGTTCCTCTAATGGGAAGGTAGTGGGAGCTGATGAAAGCTCTGTGGTGGTGTCTGATGACCAGCGGAGAGCTTACCTTCCTCCATACAAGGGGTGGGCACAATGTCCTCATTCTGGAGTGCTATTTCACAGCTATCTTGAGCAGCTTATTCTTGTTGCCTTGCTGCAGGTTGATGAAATTTATACTGTGCCAGAAGTGGGAACTGTTGTAGGAGGAACTCTGTCAAGGTAAGTGAGGCTAGGCAGACAAGTATGGGTGTGAATGGTTGCTGCAGTTTCCACAAGGTTAGAGTCACCTGCTGCAGGTGGAGGCAGTGTGAGGCTCAGTTCTGACTGCTGCTAGATCACTGAGCCAAGCACGGGCAAAGTCCTACAGAGTGTTGGGAGGTGCCATGAGCAGACCATTGGTCATGCAGTGGCAAGCGGAGTCTGCTCTAAAGTTGCTGGGTTAGGAACATGACCTGTAGCATGCCAAAGGAGGGCATGCTGGGACCCAGAGTTGGCGGAGGTTAGCCATAATCCCAAGGCATTGCTTTCCTCCTTCCTGAAACATGGGGAGGAAATGTAGAGAGCACATCATCTGATTCCAGCAGAGGTTAACTGCATGTTACCCCATGAGAAGGCAGCTGTCCCTCGGCATTGGGGAACGATCGGAGCAGTTTGTCTACCAGCACATCCATGCAGAACAAGCGTCAACTGCAGCCTCTCCATCAGAAAAAGTGCAGTGCAGCAGAGTACTGGGGACAGATGGGCCCCTGTCTGAGGGTTACCTGGTATTCTTAGGAGTGATAATATGGCTTTTGGTCCTGCTGTAGGAAATCCCTGTGCCTGCCAACTTTGCATCCCTGATAGTTGGTCCCAGGTAAGAGTCCAAGGACACTCACCTCCTTGACTCCGGGGAGTTTGTGCAGGTTAAGCTCAGAGGATGAAATTTCTTCCTTGTCTCCTGATAAACTGTCCCTCTCTTTTGCCATGGGCAGCGGGATCTGCCGAGAAGGGGAGAACCTGGTGGTTGGTCCCACTGATGATGGGAAGTTCCTCCGGCTGAAAGTGTGCAGTATCCAACGCAACCGCTCTGCCTGCCGCGTGCTGCGGGCTGGCCAAGCAGCCACACTGGCCCTTGGGCCCTTTGACCGCTCCCTGCTACGCAAGGTGAGTCGCCAGGTTACTCACTGGTCTAGTGAGCAGGGCTGGAGGCTTCCCTGGAGATTGGTAGGGTGGGAATGAAGTAGAGATGTTTGCAGAAAACTTGCTGGAATGGGAGGAAATGGCCAGGCTATGAAGTAGGGTGAGTACATGGCTGAGAATGGGATGCAAGCCCAAGTCACAGACTGGAGATGTGTTTGTGGTTTTGGGGGCTGTTCAGAAGCATGGAGGCTGGCCCTGATTGATCTGAGGTTTTTGCTGTGATGCAGGGAATGGTCATGGTGAGCCCAGAGATGAACCCCACCATCTGCTCAGTGTTTGAAGCCGAGATAGTGCTGCTGTTCCATGCCACGACTTTCCGGAAGGGGTTTCAGGTGACAGTGCATGTGGGGAATGTGCGACAGACAGCTATCGTAGAGAAGATACATGGAAAGGTAGGCATGGGAGGAAAAGGGAGGAAGGTGGACTGGCCTGTGGGGTTTGATGGGGTTCCACCATGCCCTCTAGTAAAACTAGGGGCTACTGGTAACTCAAATAGCTGTGTCCCTTCCCAGAAGCACACTCCATCCCTTTATCCTGCTCATTTGGTTGCTTTTATTCCCAAAATGTTAAAGAATTCTCTCCTCACAAAACAGGTACCATGATGGACTACAGCACACCTGTGAAGGGAGGTGAACTCTTCATTCTCCAGAGCTTGTGTCTTTCTGTCTCCTCTTATGCATACAATAATGGGAAGGGCTCAGGCCATGCAGCCTGAGGGAGGCAGCCTCCTCATTTATCTCACCTTCTTAGCATCCACACGCACCTCTCCGGAATGCCTTGGTATGGTAGATGGGTCTAAGCTCTCCCCTTTTTCTTTTCAGGACAAGCTGCGGACAGGAGAGAAGGCAGTTGTCCGTTTCAGGTTCATCAAGCATCCTGAATACTTGAAGGTTGGAGCTAAGCTGCTTTTCCGTGAAGGAGTCACCAAAGGCATTGGGCATGTCACTGACCTCCAAGCTATCACCACCAAAGAAAATGGGCTGGAGGAATCCCTGGGGCCTGGACAGCTGAGCTTCTAACTACCACTAGGTCAGACAGATCTCCACTCACCAGCAACTGGGGAGAAGGATGGAAGCCTCTGTAGCCCTGTGAGGGATGCCTGGAGCTGCTTGCTGTCCTGTTCTTATGTGGGTGTCCCTCCTCCGCACTGTGAGATGGAGCCTGGGAGAGTTTCTTGCATTGAGTGCCGTACATGGGGCAAGTTAAGCATGTTCTCCACATTGCCTGCAGCTTTCATTATGCTGCCCTTCTTCAGAACAGATCAGAGGCAGTTGCATACCTGGGCAGGCGAGTTCTGGCTTTGTTTATTGTTTGAAAATTATTGGTTGGGAGGAGCAGAACACTTGAAGACTAGCAGCAAAGGGATGTTTTTCCATCTCTGACACAAGATCCGGTCTCGTTTCTGCTCTCTGAGCACTAGGTTGATTAACAGTCCTATCTTGAGTCATCCTGCAGCACACCCCTCTGGGCAGGGGATGGAAGAGGCCCTGCTACCCACAGCAGGGGTTTGGTTGAACCTCTCAAAAGGCATCCAGGTCACTTTCTAACTGTTTTAATCTTGGCTGGCTTTAATCTGCTGTGTGTCCACTTGCGTGTTGGTTTTGCATTACTCCAATCTGAGTGTCTTACTGTTGGACAAGTGTCCTGTTCTCCACTCACATGTGTGCACTCCTTCAGCATCTTGCTTTCTGACTCTGGAGGAGCTGTGGCTGCTCCAAGTAGCACAGCCTCCCGACATAACTGCGTGAAGGCAGAGTTTGCACTTCCATCTGTTCCTTGCAGCAACTGGGCAGGAGGCCATTCTGTGGAGCAGAGCCGGGCCTGGGCCTGTGCTGGCATATGCAGGTGGTTCCCATGGATGTTCAGCTGCAGGTGTCACCTGCATGTCAGCAGCAGTGGTTTGCAGTGGGCTCCCTGGTGTGGCTATTCCAGGGCCTGGCCCAGCTTGCTCCTCACATGCTTGCCTTAATGTGTGAGGAGGACAGGCTGTGTTACTAACACAGAACCAGGTGACTTCTGTTGTTTAGATGTGATTTGACAGTGGTGTGATTTTATTTCTGTTTCTTCTTAAGAAAGACGTCTTTCCCTTGCCACTGGGGTTTGTTGTCAGAGGAAAGCTGTTGTTGCCAGCAAGGACTCTGTGCACAAAGAGTGGAGCACCTTTGTCTCCGACTCGCTGTTGTGCAGCTCCCGTGTGTGACTGTTGCTCCAGGCCACTCATAGCCTGGAGGGTGCAGCAGGGGCTGTATAGCTGTACATAGGCTTTTGGTTTGTTGAGTGTTAGACCAGATGTGTCAGATGTGAGCAACAGGCCTTCAGACAGCCCTATCGCATGGCATTGTGGCTTGCCAATCCTGACCGAAGAGAAGGGTGGGAGCCTGTGATAGCACTTAGGATTGTAGGAGGGCACTTTGGATGTCTGAGAGTGAGTTCTGCTTCTGGGCTGCTTGCACAGGCAGTGCCTGCAGGGCTGAGCAGCCCGTGCTGATCAGTGGATGTCACAAAGCGTCGCTCTCCACTGGGCTGGGCTTTAGCAGGTGGGAAGGTGGCTGCACCCTGCAAAAAACCTGCCAAGGTGTGGGGAAGCCGGTAGAATGGTGGTATCAGTGAAGGGATTCAGAGGCAGCTCAGGAGTGACTTGTACTTTGGAGGGAGGACTGACCCAGCCGAAAATATGCTGCTTCCCCATTGTCTCAGCTGTGAGACAGAGGCTGTTGTATCAGGGTCACTTCTCAAACAGGATCACTCTTTCTTCCCATCCTGGCAGTGGTCTGAGTGTTACGGTGACATGGTCTTTCACCCATGCTTGTAAGAAGGACAGACCCAGCTGCCAGCAGGCTCTTCCCTTTGGTGCTAGTGGGTCACAAAGAAAGCTGCCTGGGGGGTGGAGGGTACTGCAGGTGTTTGCAGCAGCGCTGATGTTTTTCTGCCCCAAAGCAGGCATGGAGTGCTGTGACTTTCTCTGAAATAGCTGATTGCTGGTCTCACCTCATCCCTGCCATCTGTGGCATGACTGTTCTTGGTGCCATGCTCTTTGTAATTGCTGTTTTGTTGTCTTGAATTTTTCTAATGCTGGGGGTTGTCCCTGTTCCCCAAACATCTATATATAAATGTACAGAATAAAGATGTTTTATTGAGCTTGTTGTCTGAGATGTACAATTAACAGGGGTGGAGATGGGCTCTTGCCCTGCTGCCCTTGGAGCTGCGTCACGGTTGGAGATGGCTGCCCTTTATGAACCCTTCCTTAGTTTCCTGCACTCAGCCCTATAAATACCGGCCTGTGGTGTGGAAGGAATGCACGCACGCTGCTGTTTACAACCCTAAAGCTCTCCTGGCTTATCTGAGCAGCTTGGGTGTGCAGCCTGAGGTGATAGGCAGCCATGTCACCCTAAGCACAGCACTTCAGGCTGTTGTGGGCGGAACAGGCTGTGGTGACTGTTTCCTCACAGCCACAAATTGCCCCAGAGCCTAATTAAAGGGATGTTTTCTGGGGCACACATCTAATGAGTGGTTTGTTTTTAAAATAGCTTTGACCTTATTGAAGGGGTTTGTGACTGCCTTCTCTCTGTGAGAACAGGTTGTTCCCTTGGGACAAGCAGAGGCAAAAAGGCTTCCCTATGGAGGTGACTTGTGTCACGGAAAGGATTTGCCTATTTTCAAGTTGGTTTTGTGTCAGGTAGTGGCATCTGCTGAGTCTGGTCCCGACAGACACTTGGGAAATAAAACGTGCTGCTGTCACAGGAGTGTGAGACAACAACCCTGCCAGACTGGTTGCTGCTTCTCTTTATATGATGACCTTGGGAAACTGTTCACTTTGCAATGTGAGGACTGTCATTAGTAGGAGTGACTCCATAATTCCTTCCTCTGCTTATTGCCAACAGAGCCACTAGAGCTTCCTGAAATCTTGCAGCTGTGTTTTGAAGTTTTAGACCCCCTCCCCTGACAGCAGTGTAGCAGCTTCCCTACACAGGCTGGCTGCTGGAAAAGCAGCTCAACAGCTACAGGTAGGATGGTATAGTTCAGAAATGAAGGGGAAACAGCTCATGCAAATACATTGCACTTTGCATCATTATCTGCTGCGTGAAAGTCTTTCTCCCCCTGCTCGGGGAGGGGAAGCCTGCAGCTGATGAAACTCTAAGGCTTGTTTCCAAACCCCACCCAGTGCTGCTTTGATGCTGCACGTTCCTCCCCCCTGCCCTAAGAGCCAAGTTCAAATTATTGGCAGGAGCACTGCTGGAAGAGAGTGAGCTGTATTACAGAGCTGAGCCCTTCTGGGCAGCTGGGGCAGGTTTCACTCTTAGGTCCCATTTGTCCACTCCACACTATTCTGCTTTGTTGGATCAGTTGTAATTAGTGGAGCACTCTGATATGAACTGGGGCCCAGAGAGCTGAACAAGTCATTCAGCAGAGCATAATCAAAACAGATATCTGTCATAAATTTGCATGTAGTATCCCCCAGAGCCTGGGAAGGAGGAAAAATGTGGTTATATACTTTCTGCAATGGAGGACAGCTTTTGCAGATAGCTGTGTGACTCTGGCGTGCTTTCCATCCCTTCCACAGGGGCTCTAGCAGTAGGCTGTTTATGCGTTAATAGCAGTTAGCAGGAACTTGGTGCTAAGACATCAAAAAGCCCAACAAAAAGTTGCCCATACAGCTTCCTCAAATCTTAATTTGACAGGAGCAGTCTGTCTGTCTCGCGCACTCCAGGGAGGGTGATAAGCATCATGCGCTGGACTGCACACAGCGGGACCTGCCAAACTGTAACAAAAATCCTTGGGGGTGGGGGGAGGAATAAAAGTCAACATCTTCCAGGTGGAGAAGGAAGGAACCCCAGGGCTAACATACTGTGTATATTACACAGTAAGGGCAAGGCCTGCAACTGCAACCAGAGGAGACCTACCCTGAAGCTTTATACTAAATGGCAACTGGATAGGAGTTCAAGCCTCAGCTTGGCTGGAAAGTCCCTGGGATAAGGCACTGTGCTTACACTGCCTACTTTTACAGTAGGAACAAAGCTGTAGGAATAGAATTACTGAATAGTGATGCTATGGAAATTCCAAGGGCAGCAGATGTAGGTAAGAGTAAAATGCAGCTTCTGGTAGCACCACCAAGCCTGCAGAGGCAAGCTTGCTGCCACCAGCTAAACAGCATCATATGCAATTCATAAGTTCAAGCTCCTCTTAGACTTGGGATAGAGATAATTTATTAGACTTTTCTGCATTAAAACTTGACAAGCAGTATAAAAATCTTTAACCATATTTAAAAACATTGATGCTTTAAAAACGCCAATTATGCAAAAACTCCCAGCATGGCTGGGAGTTAAGGAGGTAAGCGCTTAAAGAAAAAATCTAAAGTTCTTGTCACACCTTCTCTGGGTCGTTTTGCACTAGATCCTGTCGGAGTCTTGGGCTTGTTCTTTGTCTTGGCAGGAGACCTGGAAGCTGCTGCTGGAGCTGTTGGAGCACTGGGCTCCAGGAAGGAGCTTTGCAGCTCCAGAGCAAAGTGGTAGTCCATGTGCTCTGGGAACTCCCACACCAACACAAGCTGGCCACATTTCTCACAGCGCTGCTGGTCCCCCGGTGAGGCAGGAGGGAGCAGGGCAAGCTCAGGAGAGGGTGGTAAATTCTGCTCATTTCCCTCCATAGGTGGCTCTAATTTCAGAAAGGTTCTGGAGCTGGGTGGAGTCGAGGGTGTTTGTATAGCATCAGACAGCGGCTTCTCACAGGGAAGGCTCTTGTAAGGAGAAGTAGGGCTCCCATCTCTGGGCCTCCCCTTCACAGGGGACTCCAGGTCACACTGCACTGAGGCAAGTCCAACACCACCTTTCTCCTGGTGCTCTGGGGAGCTGGGCACAGGTGACTCTGCAATGGTAGCAGTGGGTGGGCTGGTTGCTGCCACTGCCTGTGACTGCTGCCTTTCTGCTGCCTTTTGGAAGAATGACTCAATAGCATTAGCTGGCTTCTGCCTAAGCTCTTTACTCGGGCTTCTAAAGAATTTGACCTTGGGCCTCCTAGATGTGGTGTTCTGACTGTCAGTGGAAGTGCCATCAGGCTGGGTATCACTCGTGAGAAAGGTGGCGATGCCCGCAGAGAGGAGCGTGGCAGGCTCCGAGAACTTGTTTGCTGAGAGAAGTACTGATATGAGCGGTGGAGACCTGCAAAGGACAGACCAAGATGAGCTCAGACACCAGCCCTGGGAAGCAAGAAATCTTTTGAGGTAAAACTTTAAGCAATGTAAAATGTTCATGAGCAGGGGACAAGGGACCTGCAGTCCAGTTATCTGGTAAGAAGTGGGAGAGGTAATTCTGACAAAATGTTACTGCTATCTCCAGAACAGTCTCACAGACATGGCAGGCTATGTTGGGCAGAGTAGAATGCCTCTTTCCAAAAAAGCATTTCCCAAAGGAAAGGGCACTGGAGAAGGAGCAGCTGGCTGCCAGCCTGGACTTTTGAGTCCACCACAGGCTGGAGCTGCTGTGAGACTCCCAGGCAAGGTGAGAGGGCCTTAAGGGAGCAGCAGCCTTATCAGAGCCTAACAGACAGGATCCTTCTTGCCTTAACTATGCCTCAGCATTCACCACAGAAGGGAAGCAAAGAAGGAATGTTGAATAAGGGAGCTGTACACCTTAGTTTTCCTTCCCAACAGCCTCCTCAAAAGCACTTTGTCTATAGGTGAGGAGAGCAATGCCTAGCTTGCTTCTCCAGCCTGGCAGGGCAAGGACTGCTTCACTCCATCTTAACAAGCTCCTGTCAGCAGCAATCATCAGCTCCAATACAGAAGTCAGAAGTGTCTCACCAGATGTAGGGCTAGGAAGAGGCCAGGCTCTCAAAGCTGTCCTACTGCTAACAAGCAGACGCTGCTGTGCTCCACTCAGCATGTGCTGGGGATCACTTTTCCTGACAGTTGGTGTGACACTCTCCTTCCTTTCTGTCAGATCCCTAGTTCCTCCTGCACCTCTGGCAGCAGAACAAGCCCTGACCACTTCCTCCCACACTCACCAGGCTGCCTGGTGAGCCCCAGCCTCGTTGCAGTTTTGGATGAGCGCAAAGGCATCGTTGCACATCTTCTGGGCATCATAGCGGGACAGAGCACAAAAGCGCGACACCCGGGTGTCTCCCTGCATGCGGATGACCACCATCAGCTGCTTGGCCACTCGGTGGTTCTGCAGAGACAAGAGTTAGCTGTGTTTCAATTGACACCTGCAGGAAAGAGCCAGAAAGGCTGTGGACGCTGCCTGTCTGCCCAGAACCCTATATCAGTTACTGCCTCTCAATGATGCTGTGTGACAGATGGCAGCTTGTCCTGCCTGACCTGATCTCCAAGGGGTGAGATACGGGACAGCAAGTGCTTGTACAGCTGTGCCACACAGGACAGGAAGTTATTCCTCACTTTGCTTCAAAGGCAGCTGCATGCCTTTTCTGGCCTTGACACTGTGATGAAGCTCGTAGATTAATCTCACCATGGCCTGCTATCTACGATCTGGATTTGAGCATATCGCTTCCTCTCACATCCCACAACACAGGCTGAGCTGTATCAGCAAAGGGCTTGCAAGGGAGCAGCAATGTGGCAGGTTGAAGGTGCAATGGCTTTCAGGTCCCGGCATCCTAAAGCACAGGACAGGAACCATCCTTAGCCCTAACATCTTCCAGGGCAAAACCATCTTTCCTGGCCAGGCTTCTGCACACCTCTTTGCTTAGGGCACCTCAGCACATGGGTATGCATCAGAGGGCAAGCAGATTTCCTCCCCCACCACATACCACCCTAAGCCTCCCACAAACAGCTCACAGTGCAAAGAGGTCGTGTGGTTTCCCAAGGGCCAGCGAGGAGAATGCTGTCTCTGTGCACCCCCTCCTTACCTGGCTTCTGTCCTTGATCAGTCTGGATTCCAGCTCCAAGGCTAGCTGCAAGAGCCAGTGTTGCACCTGAACACAACAGCAGTAACAGAGAGGTTGGGCCTTTGCTCACAGCACTTCCGCCAGGACAGAGCAACACTCCACACACTGGGGAATGCTGGAGTGGGATCAGGCTGCAATGGACACAGACTATCACAAGGCTTCATATCTGGAATACTCCCGCAGAAATCAGCCCAAGTAAGGATTCAAGGCTAGCGGCAAGGCACTGTAGATACTACACAAGTCCCCTGGCTCTACTTCTAGACTTCGCCAAGTAAGATGTGTCCACTCCCCTGGATCTCTCTTTGTGTCTCCCCTATAGCTCTGTGGGAACCTCTCATCAGCTAATAGCTAAGGTGCATCCTTCCTCTTTCTTTGGGCTAGTGACTTTTCTAGCAACTAACCCCTTGAAGGTTGGCACCATGAATACCTTTTGAACAGCACAGGCCCACGTTTTTTCTCATGGAAATTACAACAAGGTTGGAACTATCTGTGCAGGAGTTCATCAGGGCATGTCTGTCAAATTGGCATTTCCCTAATTTCTGGGGCCCAAACCACTTCTTCCCACCTCAGCCCCTAGGCTGAATTTCAGGGCACCTTGACAAAGAAAAGCAGCATTTTTGCAAGCTAGTTTCAGCTTTTAGCGTTCTTGTCTTCTTCAGTGCAAAGGTCAAGCCATGTGCTAGATGTAGGCTTCTCCTACCTCTTTCCGCGTTGCCAGGGCCATCTTCCCAGGGAAGTTCTTGCTGCAACCAATGGACTGGGGCAGATGCCGGTTTTTGACAGGTTCATCTTCAATTCCTCTGCACAAGTCATAGAGCC
The DNA here is from genome assembly GCA_013399075.1 of Chloroceryle aenea. Lineage (NCBI taxonomy): Eukaryota > Metazoa > Chordata > Aves > Coraciiformes > Cerylidae > Chloroceryle > Chloroceryle aenea. Next base: position 5,679 of record VWZY01000774.1, on the reverse strand, counting down.
AGGACCTGAAAGCCATGGAGGAAACATGAGGTGAAGTCAGCCACAGGCAGGCAGGCAGGGAGGCAGGCAGAGAGGCAGGCATCACTGGGCATGTTTTCAGCTCTGTGACTCTTTCCTACTGTGACTCTGCCTCTCATCTCCAGCTCTGCTGTTTCAGCTGCAGCTGAACAAGCAGTCTTCCTTCAGGCCACAAATGCTTGTCAGTGCAACTCCTCCACCTCTCCTCCTGAAGTGGCAACAGTTCAACAATCTGCAGGGCACCTCAGCCACTGCTCTGGACCCATAAGTGGTTTTTCAGACTTCAGTCCAGCCTTGTAATTTCTTCTATAATGAGACTATTGAGCCTGCCTGCTTCCCAGCCTGCAGGGAGTCCTTCCACAGCTTGGCCCCTTACACGCTGTAGAGGAAGGTAGAGGAGCTGGCTGACAGGCAAAACATAATCCTGGGGAGGGTGCCTGGGAGCAGGTGAGACTGGAAACTTGTTTGTGTGCCTGCCAGACCAATGCTTCTCAAAGACATCACAGAAATTTTACCTTCCAACCTTCCTAACCAGAGCAGAACCACCTGTGAACAAAAGGAAATCTCAGTTCCTGACAAGAGCTAAGCTGGGGTGTGTGGTTTATCATTACCCAGTTTTGTCTCCAAAGTGAGTCTGGAGCTCTGTCTCACTGAACTGTGTCAGCTCCCCGATGTACTCAACTCCCAAAGTATCCGTGATGGCAGCGCCAAGCTTGCCTCCCAGGTTACGGCTACAGCAGAGAAAGAAAGAGAAAAAAACACAAATGAAGCATCAGGTGGAGACTACACCAAACCTTCCTGCAGCAGCTGTCCCTAGATCAGGACAGCTAGAATCAGTCAGGAGCTAGCATGACAAAGGGGAACACTTGGCACGTAAGAGCTCTTCTGTTTATAGCAGAAGGACACATAGCAGTTGAAGTGGGAACTGCTCCTTGGCTCACCCCATTTCAGTGCTTCTCCCTCAGCTCCTTAGCTCACCCAGTTTCAGTGCTTCTCCTTCAGTTCCACTTTCAAAATGTGATCCCAAACCATGCTCTGAAGAATGCCTCACATGCTCCCTGATTCCTCCTCCACAGACAGGACCCTTCCCCACATAACCCCCCTCTCCATCCATAGTGAGACTCTGAAGGCAGACGGCACCAATCCCAGCCTGGAGAGCAGTACCAAGGATCCATTCCTCTGGAGCAGTGGTGCTAGTAACTCTTCCCTACCACAGAACTTTTGCAGTGTGGATGTTCAAAACCAAACCACATCTGCTCTCAAGGAGCACAGCTCTGTCACTCACACTGGGGCACAGTTATGGCCTCCTTGCCCACAGTTGCTCCTGGCTTACACCTATGCACCTCAACAATCACCTTGAGCACACCTCTACCCAGTAAAAGGCTGCCCATCAGATGCTAATGGATTTTTGGAGTGTGGTCCCTTCACTGGCAGGACTGCAGCTCCCAAGCATACTCCTCCTAAACTGTCACACACAGCTGTTGGCAGATCACTGGCAGGACTTCCTCTCCATTTCTTACCAGCATTGATGAGCAGTTACTGTGGACATGAAAGCCTTCACTGGCTGCTATCAATTAGCATCAAATTGTTCTCTGTTGAGGTGGCCTGGAACAGTTCCCTACCCCCCGGCCATTTGAGTGCTGCTCTCACAAGCATTGATGACAAACCAAAAGGAGCAAAAACCACAACAATGAAGACAAACAGGGCTCTCTCTTCCTGATAAAAGGCTGGATTATGGAAGCACAGCACCAGCTTTTCAAATAGATGTTCTTGCCAAAGAGCAGCTCAGCCCAAGCCCCAGGCTGCACAGCAGCTCCCCCGTACTTACATATTGCCGATGGGCAGTTGGCTGAAGAGCTTCGGGACAAATCTCGAAGATACTAGCGTCTGGCGGTTGGGCTTATTTAACCCACAGGCCAGTTTTGCCAGTGTCTGTAACACAGAAGAGGGTGGACTCCCTGTTAGTACAAACTTTGCACTGATTTTACTGTGACTCTGCCTAACGGCTTGTGCTGTACCACCTCTAAGAGCTGCCTTTGGAATAGCTGCTACGAAAGACATGCCGGTTGCACCGTTACTTGCTTACAGGTTGTACAAACCTTGTGACTCGGCACACACTGGCTGGGCACTCCAAAAGCCCTGCTTCTTTTAGCCTTCTAGCTCTGCAAAGGGTTGGACTCCTGCTCCAGGCAGCTTAGGGGATCTGTGTCCATTACCTGTTCTGTCTGGCTTAGTTTTCCATCAGAAAAAGCATGCTAGAGTTTCCAGAGCACCCCCATAATCCTCCCCAGGCTATGTATCTCTCTATGTCTTACTCCTCCATCTTCTGTGTTTGTCTTTTTTTCTCAGTGTCATGATTTTAATCCTCTCTCTGCAAGGCCCACAGCAGCATAATGCTGCAAAAAGATATCTGCAAAATACAAAACTGGTAGCCTAGAAGGGATGTTTTCCCACCTATCTGCTATACAGCTTACCTTCCCACTCTAAATCTACCACTGGATCAACAAGACACTGACCAGCCAGAAGTACATGTAGCTGGCTGGCTGCAATTATCATTATTCTTCTTTCACCAGAAACTGTTCATAAAGAGAAGTGCTGCAAGCTGAACTGATCACTGAGACTTCATGGGGAGAAATAGTTTACTTTTTCTGACACCTCCTCTAAGCTGCACATGTTGGAACAGGATTTGCCATTTCTACAAGAGCACTCATAATTACTGACTCATCCTGCTGCTTGTCCACAATAACTCCAGCCTCCTTCACGACTTGCTGCAATTTATCCAAAAGCCTGCTGGTTGCTTTTTTCCTATAAACCACAAAAACAGTCAACGAGGAGCATAAGAAGCACTTTATGGTGATATCAAGATTGTTTCTGAACTTTTCCAAGCCCAGAATTTTCAGCTCCAATTTTATCTCTCAGGACTCACAAAATCCAGGCCCCAAGCCCCAACTCTGCTTAGCATCACCTGAATTCCTACAGTAGTTCCCCTCTCTATAGGCTTCAGTGAAAATCCTGTCTCTTAGCAGATGCCAGACGGATTCCCCCAGGAACCCACTCTAAGCATCCCAATTTGAGTGCAACTCACTGAACAAAATCATTAAGGAAAAGTATGATTTTCTTCAGCTAGATGCGTGCCCTTCAGATAACCTCAGTCATGCTGTGTTTTGTCAGGATGTCACCATCACCTTATGCAACTAAGGGTGAGGTGCATTAGAAACTGTAAGGTCAGTACCTCACCTCTGTAGTTTCCTCTCTACATTAGGCCACATTGTGCTGTAAAGGAGGGCACAGAAATGAGCTTGGCACAAGTGGTTCTGCATAAAATCACACTGCTACCCGCCACGTGCTTCCAAATAACTCATTCAATTACTTGTTCTCATTTATCAGCTGGGTTCCTGGTGTACTCTATCGAGTTATCTCAATAGTAAGAATGCCCCTCAGGAGAGTTTTGTTCAGAAAAAAAACAAGCTTAAAGCAAGTAACCTCCATCTTCAGTTTTAGGCAACAGTGGCTGGAGACACGGAACATTTTTTAATGACACAAATTCCAGCAACTTGGAGGCAGATGACAACCAGTTAGGGTCACCAAGGAGAGTCGTGATGCTTTTTCCTCTTTCTGGTTGATCAGTCTTTACCCCTGCTGGCCACACTTTGGGTGATGCTCAGCCCGCTGCTGAGAGCAGCCTCGGAGGCACTTCGTGCATAACAGCAGCTGCAGAAACAAACGGACTTTGATGCTGCAGCTACAAAGGGCTTCCTGCTGGGTGAAATGCAGGGTGGTTTACTGAGAGCACCTAGCACTCATTTCATTCTTTGCAAAAGGGGCTTATCTGTACATTTATGACTTTAAAAATGCAGGCTCTGACTGAAAGAAGAAAAGGATAAAGATAAAATGGATGCTTTGGAACTTAAGGAATGGAAGTTTCATCTTAGAGTGCTGCAGAAACAACTGGAACTATTACGAGCTGTACACAGGTACTGAAGATAGTTCTGCACTGGCTCACCATCAAACTATCAGACCATGGTGCAGAAATGAGCTAGCCGATGAATATCACTGGTGTAGAAATTGCCAGTGGAAGAGATGTTCCATTTGTCTCTCTGCTCTCTTTAATCAAGACTAACAGAGAGCATCCCTGCTATCCCTAGCAGCTTCTCCCAGCTTCCACTTTCTATGCCAGCATTTTTTTTTTTTTTTTGAGAAGGGACTAAGACAGTTATGATGTACTGTGCTATCCCTGAAGAACTGTACATCCATACCACAAGCACAACACACAGATTACCAGAGCCTACGTATGGCTGTGCAGAACATGCTGTAGTGCTTCCACAACCAGCTCCTCCATAGGCACAAACCCTTTCTGCAAAGAATGAAACGAGTGCTAGGTGCTCTCAGTAAACCACCCTGCATTTCACCCAGCAGGAAGCCCTTTGTAGCTGCAGCATCAAAGTCCGTTTGTTTCTGCAGCTGCTGTTATGCACGAAGTGCCTCCGAGGCTGCTCTCAGCAGCTGGCTGAGCATCACCCAAAGCGTGGCCAGCAGGGGTACAGACTGATCAACCAGAAAGAAGAAAAGCATCACGACTCACCTCGGTGCCCTTAACTGGTTGTCTTCTTCCTCCAAGTCACTGGGAATTTGTGTCAGTATAAACCATTCCCCAGTCACTGTTACTTAAAACTCAAGATGGAGATTTCATTCTTTAAGCTCATGTGTTTTCTCAAAGAAAACTGTCCTGGGGGACTTTAAACACCTTTCTTCCTAGTGATCTAGCTCATTAGGGTACACCAGAAATCCAAGCAGTAAATTAACTGAGTGTTGACTGTATAGGCCACATCTCTGAGAAAAAAAAAAAAAAAGTCTCCTCCCCTTCCCAGATATCCAGTTTCCGTAGAGATGTGCTCACACATGGTTGCACATTCCCCACTCGGCTCATCTTCTATGGGAGATGTGGAAGAGTACATAGGAGACTGTCTACAGCACATTCTGACTCTGCTAGGCAGAAGAAACCAGGTTGATGTGTTACACGCGTACCTTGTTGTGCGAAATCCCAGCTGAACACCTGAATCCAGTGGCTTCTTCTACAGCCACCCTTATTTCTTCCACAATTACTGCACCCATGGTCAGCTGCAGGTCAGGACAATCAGGATTATCAAAAGACAATGATGCCAGCCACTCATCCAAACCACGCTGCCGCAGCTCCTCTAGAAAAGGGGGATTGCAGATCAACGTGGGCATTTTTTGCTGAGCTCATCAAAGGGACTGGTAGCATCAGCCAGCCCTAGCCAACAGCCACATGCGTCTGTAACTGCGTGCCAACAGGAAGGACTGACAATCTGTCACCTTAAAAGCGGTTCACTGGGGAAAACGCAGACAGTAGCTGATAGCAGATGGTAAGCTCTTGCTTTGGGGAAGAGAAAGTGACCCACCCTCTGCCTCTGCTGCTGTAGCTGTACGGGGAGCGTTACCAATAGAACGGGAGAGGGACAGCACAGGGGGCCCGGGGGCGGCAGCACTGGACTCCTTTCTCGCCGCGTTCCGCAGCCTCAAAGCCAAAGCCAAAGCCAAGCCAGCTGCCCCGTCGCGGCGTGCGAAGCGCCGGTCCCGACGGCCGGAGCACCGCGGGACTATCCGAGGCCAGAGCCGGGTCGGTGCGTACCCTTCCCGCCG
>VWZY01000773.1:19037-42005 GCA_013399075.1 Chloroceryle aenea | reverse complement strand
TCTGCCGTGTGGCCGAGACTGACAGCCCGACAGCTCCCGGCCGGGGCCATCCTTTCCGTCCACGTACCTCTCTCTGTACCCTGCCGCGCCCCATCGCACCCACAGCCTGCAGCAGGCGCGAGCATCCTCCGCTTTTTTTTTTTTTTATACTTTCATCTGGAAGAGACCTTCAAGATCATCCAGTCCAACCTTATTCCAGCCCTATCAAAACCACTAAACCATGGCCCTAAGCACAACATGTCCCCGGCTCTTAAACACCTCCAGAGATGGGGACTCCACCACCTCCCTGGGCAGGCTGTTCAGTGCCTGACAACCCTTCCAGGAAAGAAATTCTTCCCAATATCCAGCCTGAACCCCCCCTGGTTCAGCTTCAGCCCATTCCCTCTCGTTCTATCGCTCATCACAGGGAGAACAGACCAACTCCCGCCTCACTACAACCACCCTTCAGGTGGCTGTACAGAGCAGTAAGGTCTCCCCTCAGCCTTCTCTTCTCAAGGCTAAACAGCCCCAGATCCCTCATCCTCTCCTCATAAGAGACATGCTCCAAACCCTTTCCTAGCTTGGTAGTCAACTCTGAACCCTCTCCAGCTCTGTACCCTTTCCAGGGTGATGATGCTCTGGCTTCTTTAGCAGCATCTCTGTGTTGCTGGAGGGGCTCTCGCTCCCCTCCCCATCCTTCCTGTGTCCCCAGCTGCAGGAAAGTAACCTCCCACCACTGCATCTTCTTGTGATACTTGTTGGTTCACTCACCTTGCAGAGGAGGCCAACCAGCCCCTGCCAGGAAAGTGTGGCTGGGAATGAACCGTTGTCCCTTGCTCCTCTGTTTGTAGCTCTTTCGCTGGCCTCACTACGGGAAGCTCGTCACGGGGGAAATGCTGTCCATTAAGGTCTACAACTGCAGCAAGGTTTTCAGTAACAGGTAGGTCCTTTGTGGGAGTGACTAGTGGAGTTGGAGGAAGAGAAATACTGGGCTTTAAATTTTCTGCTGGGAGTAGAAATTGTTTATTGGAAATTCAATAGAATATGAGTAGGATACAAGTAGTAGAAGAAGGATAGAGCTGGTTGTTCTGTCTGTATTATCTTAATACGTACAGCTGGTAGCACTGTGTGTATTAAGTTAAATAAGGGGAGTGATGTAGTTGTGCCAGTAGTAACAGAGACTACCTAAGGATCCAGATCAGACCCGCAGGTGGGACAAAAGTAAAACAGGGTCCTAAAAAAACAGAGTGACAAGGGCAGGACTTGCAGCAGAGTGGGGAGCTGCTTTCACCCTGTAGATCCATGTGGTGACTCTGACCATGATGCACCCAAATCAACATACCTATCAGTGGGGAAAAGCCACCGAGCCTGTGGTAGGATGGTTAAAGCTTTAAAAAAGATGGTAATTTAAATTAAAGAGTCAGCCAGAACTTAAAATGTTTTTAAGTGGCACAGACACAATACCCTGAACTCAGCAGCCTTTCCAGCAGTTGTAAAACACTTCAGGGAAACCCAGGAATAAAGGTGACAGAGTGAGTAGTGGTGGTGGAGCAAGCAAGGGAGCAGAGAGGCACATCTTTCCAGGACATGTGGAACGTGAGGATGCAGGGAAAGGTGCCAGCTCTGATAACAAAAAAAAAACGTTAAAACTGAAGGAAAATCAATAGGAGCAACTAATAATACAAACCTTTTCAAGGCCATCGCAAGCCTGCTGGAGAGGGTGTGGAGGAAACAGAGGAGTACAGCACATCTGAGACTCTTAAAGATAAAACCCGAGCAGAAAATGCGACTGAACTTAGCGTTACTGTTTACTGGATGCTTTCCCTATGGGAGCCGGATCAGAGGCCTTGTCTCTGACTGAAATGTCAATGGAAACTTCCACAGGACAAATAGATAAACAGTAAGAAATCACCAGTACCTGATGGCACCGAGGAAAGAAACGTAATGGGAAATGACTGACAGCATCTGCTGCTGGGGAGCAGAGTAATGGCAGGTGTCAAATGTTACAGTTTTAAAGTATTTGGTCAGTGCACCAGGTGCTAAAAACTAAATGGTGTGGGAGAATGGAAGGGAAAAAACTGTTACAGTGCTGTATCAGTCTGTGGTGCCTGGACTCCTGCGTGCAGAGCCTTCCCGTAGCCGCGGCACCGAGCTGGGATAGCTGGAGATGAGGGGCATGAGCAGAGGGTAGGAGTCTGGACAGCCTGTGTCTCAGAGAACACAGAGGTGAGAGGGGATGAGAGAGATCATCAGGTCGGAGCTGGGCTGGCAGTGAACCGCTCTGACGGTGGTTTCCAGCAGGAAGCTCTGCTTCACGCGGGGCTCAGCTCGGCTGCCAGCGGAGCAGCCACGGGAGGTGGAGGCCAACATACAAACGGGCTCTAGAGAGCAGTAACACAAAGTGGGGTGAGGAGCAGCTGAATGCAATCCTTCTCCTTGTAGGGAGCCAGATGACCCTTCCCCAGGGAGAAGCCCCTTTGGAGTAGGTGTATTTTGGCCTGACTTACTGCAGCTGTTCCTGCGGCCATGGCTTTATCACCTATTTCTTTACCTTCTTGTGTGGAGCCCCCGCTTCCCAGTTCTGTCTGGGAAGCCCAGCTCTGCCAAAGGGGAGGGTTCCCTCACGCTCGATGGGACTGGGTCTGCACAAGCCTTCAACCATTTATTGCAGCTCAGTTGCAAGCAGCTGCTTGGGCATGACTGGGGTGGAGGCAGGACCTGCTGCGGGGTCAGTGGGTCCTGCCTATTTCTGCTGCCAGCCTCCCCCTGGATAGAGCTGCAGCAGTTTGCTGCCTTCACCACAGCCCAGAGGGGCTGGGAGCAGGAGAGCATCGAGCCTGGTGCTCCCTTGCCCCAGGGTGTAAGCACTGATGCTACACACGGTATTGCTGCAGCCTCTGGTTTTGTTCCAGGCTTCTTGGTACCCTTGTCCTCAGCCTTCAGCACCTGATGGTGGCCGGGAGGCTGGTTCTCCGGGAGGCCCTCGTTGACAGGAACCACAGAGTCACTGATGTAAGTCCTCTGTGGGTGGCCTGGCCATCAGGAATCGGGAGGGCTTTGCAGCAAACATTGTGTGGTGCTTCCCAGCTGGATTTGTGACCGAGGGGGAGTCCAAGGTGCTGCTTTGACCCTGGGAGCACTGTGGGCTTGTGCAGTCTCTGCACCAGCGTGCAGCCACTTGACACCCGTCAACAGGTTCTAGGAGCACCCAGAAGAGCACAGGGTGGGGGTGCTGGGAACCTTGGAGACCTGCTGAGGGCCTGACTGAGCAGAGGAGGGCTTAGTAAAACCTTCCCAAGTCTTGGTGATGGGTGTAGGAGGTGATGTTCCATCTGCTTCCTGCACTGTGCAGTGTGTGGGCAGGGGCTGGTGCAAGGTGTGAAGTAGAGGGGAGTTGTTGGGGTGACGCTGAAGGTGTGGGGTGCCTTGGGATCCCTGGTAAGCTTTTGGGTTAAGCACCAGTGCTAAGTGGATGACTTAACGATAGTCTGGGGCATCATGAGTGGCTCTGACACCTGCCAGCCTCTCTGCTCAGCACCATGGGTCCCGCTCCCCTCCCGCCCCAGCACTGGGGCTCACTGGGTCCTTTGTACCAGTGGAAAGGGAATGCAACCCAAAAGTGACCTGTTTCCTGCTGGCTGGGTGTCAGACACAGTCCTGCGGCTGCTGGACAGCCAGGGCTTGGTGCCAGGGCCAGAGGGCAGGGCTGGGAGGAGGGGAGGCAGACAGACCTGCCATGTGCTGCACCCCTGTTTGCCCTTCGCACGGGCAACCTGAGTCACTCCTGCGGTGGCACATGGGATGCAGCTCTGTGGCCACCAGACCCTGAGCCTGAGTGGCACAGGCACGGCTTTTCTGTGCTGCTGAGCTGGCTGGATCAGGGAGCAGGTCCAGGTGGAAACGGAGCATTTTCAGGCTGATTTTTAGCCCAACCATAGAATTGTTAGGGTTNGTTGTGATCCATTCCCTCCAGTCCTACCACTCTTTTTCTCCCTGTTGTTAGAAGGGTGTTTTTCAAAACCTCAGCTGTTTACCCAGCTTTATCTTGGGCTTCTGCATCTGTCCAGCCTTTCTTGCTGCCTTTCCTAGCCACTGTATTTGTGCTTCCTTGTGCTGTATTTCTCCTCCCAGAGAGGTGTTTTTCAGGGATTGAGCGATGAACCCAACATGCACATCCCCTTCAGTCTGCTCAGAAGTGGCCTCCTCCCTGGCTGCCCTTTTGGTCTCTGCTGGGAGATTCTTGTGTGCTTGTCTTGGTTTGAGACCAGTCTGGCCACCCGTTGGCCAAGTGTTTTCAGACCCGTGCTGTCTGTGCCGATACCCAGTGTACCCCACGTTTCTCTGGCCATCCTTCTTCATCACTAACCCTGAGGTGAAGTCTCTTGTGATGCAGGCTCTGGCTGTGCTCATGGTTTCTGTGGTGTTTCAAACCAAGCTGTCCAGCCTGGGGGAGCTCTGCCAGCCGTCTTGTGCCTTCCGGAGAGTCTGCTCCAAAGCCCTGCATGTTAGTTTGCTTTGCTGCAGGGCTCTCCTCATGTTCCTTGTCAAAAGTGCCCCGAGACAGCTCTCAGACGTGTCTCCATGGTATATTTTAGATTTGGAAACTCGACTCAGCTTTTATTTAGTGAATCCTGGAGTTTGGGAAGCTGTAGGGAAGGGAGTTTGATTAACTCTAGCTTGATGGAGGCAGACAAGCAGAGTCTGGTATAAATAGGCTTCTTGTGGGGTTGTGACTCCCTTCCTTCTCTGTCTTTCCACCGGTATCACACTTCTTTTTCCCTTGCACATGCCCCTTCCTCTTTTTCATGACCTTTCTGCAGCTGTTTTGTGGCGCTCGGGCAGTTTCATTTTCTGATTGTAGATCTACATTGAGTTGGATTTGCGCTACCAGCCTCCAGATGGCTCAGCTGGGACCTGGGTTGAAGAGGACTTTGTCTATCAGATGAAAGACAGGTATTGAAATCCTGGGAGGAGCATATTTCCAGGCAGCTTGTACAGCCACCTGCCCAGTAGCAGCCTTTGGGATGCAGTCCAGCCTTGTTTACTCTCCACCTCTGGCCAGGCTGATGCTTCTCTGCTCTGCAGCAGCGATACAAGTCAGCAGTGCTCTTGGGAAGATCATAGCTTGTCCTCACAAAAAGCCTGTGACTACAAAAACCCCCTGCACCCTGGGAGTCCTTTCGTGATCAGAGGCATTCGTGAAGCCTTCCTGAATGATGGGAGCAACACTTTATGTTTTCAAAGTTGTAGAGAGCATGGCTTTGGTCTATAGCAAGCCCAGGCACCTTGCACACAAGTGGTACCCAAAGCTGGGGGAGATGCGGGTGTCTGGACGGACAGGATGACGGCAGCAAGCTCTGGGGAGTGTCACTCTGGAGTGCCAGAGGCAAAGCAGTAGGCACACAGGGCAGACAGTGGAAAAACATTGCTTAGGAGGATGCTTGCAGCCCTGCCAAGAGCCAAGCTGTGGCACGCACTTAAATCATCAGTCAACAGCCCCAACATGCCTGTTCTTTCAGCAAAGCATCTCTTTCTTACAGTTCGGAGCTAGTCATCCGCAATCCTGGATTTGAGGAGCTGGAGTAAGTAGCCCTGCTTGAGTGTATCACCTCACCCCCCGGGTGGGGGGAATGTGCAGCCTGCTCGTCGGGGCTGACTCTGTGGCACGTGACGTGGGGGGGTCTGCAGGACAGCCGAGGGGCCGAGAGCGAGCGAGCTGGACAGGAGGGCAGCTGCACTGGGCAGGAAGCTGGCAAAAGGGCTGGAGACTGATGAGGAAGAAGAAGAAGATTTCTGTGATGTGTCTGAGATGGAGGTCTTGGGCATTGTCTTCAGCCCTGTGAAGAGGTATGAATGGTGTGCTCTTGTGTCTTGCCCCTTCTTGGGCCCTAGGGTGGGAAGTGCCAGCTTGGGGGGAGATGCTGCATCTCTTGGCATTCTGCTCCTGCAAAATGTCAGCAACCTTCGATCTCCAGTGGCCCCAAAACAGGCACTGCTGGGGATTTGCTCGCTCCCAGGGTAAGGGGCCATTATTTGCCACGGCTCCCATTGCTTCCCTTGGTGGGGGCTTGCTCAGGTTCATGTAGATGAAGAGACCTGCTCACCTGGCTTGGTTTTTTTGCGCAGCCGCTCCAGACTTTGCTCCGCACGGGACCTCTTTGCCACCCCAACCCCACAGAGCTTCCAGGTACTGCAGCATTGAGTGTGTGTCCCTGCAGCTGCCTTTGGCCCCACAGCTTTGTGTGGCTTCCCTGGGCAGTGTGAGATTCCCTGAATGGGTTCCATCCACAAGCACTGTCTCCAGCATCAGCCAGCCCAGAGCAGGATTTCTTTCTGGGCCGTGTATTTAGCTATGGATGTACAGGAGAAGGGAATCAGCCTGAGAGCCACGTGTGCCATTGCAAAATGCTGCCTGGACAGAGCTTTGGAGAGCACCCAGGCAGGGCTGGTGCCTGACATCTTTCCTGGGGTGTCATCTGGGCCCCCAGAGACATCTGTGGAACGTGGCTGGGGGTGCAGGGCTGCTGCAGGGACTTTCTTGGAGGTGCCAGGAGGCTGATACGAAGCTGTGGCTCTGGCCAATGCTCTGGTGTCAGGATTATTTGAAAGCACTGTGAAGTTTGGAACTGGAGTTCATTCCCATCTTTTGCCCTGCAGATTTCAGGGCAGGTCTCCCACCCCGCTTATGGATTTAAATTCTTCCCTGGTTCTTAGTAAACATGGACTCACAACTGTATCTCCTGCCTTTCAGGGCAGGGTCCTACCCTGTGGGGGTGGAATTTCCTACCATCCTTTTCCTGACACTATTTTTCTTCACCTTAACAAACTGTGTAGTTGCTTGTACTGAGAGCCAAGTGAGAACATGTCCCATATCTTGGGCTTGTAACCAGTTGCAGCAAATCAGATGGCCACATTCCAGTCTTTCCAGTGGCATCCATCTCAGTAGGATTCACAGAGAAGTACTGACAGGAGTTACAAAGAGCATCTTCTCCAAGATGCTCTGTGGACCCCACCATGGGGGAGCAGTGGGTTTGCATCCCCCTGGGAAGTGGGGACAGTGCTGCTGGGGCACAGTGCTGCTGGGGAGGCCACTCTTGTCAAAGGTGCTGGGGATTTAACACTTCATTTCCTTGCTTGCCTGGAGGAAGTAGATATCTCAAATACCATTTTGGTGTGTCCTGGCCATAGCAGATGTCAGCAGCCCTGCTCTCACCTGCCCCGAGTGCCCAGCCCTGCAGCAAGAGGGGCTTGCAATTTGCGTACTGGTGTTGCTGAAACAAGCTCAAAATGGAGCTGGAAATGTGGAGAATGCTGATCCAAAGGTTTTCTCCTACATTTTCCCAGGTTGGGATTAATATCATTGAAGCCCAGAAGCTGGTGGGGGTGAACATTAACCCCTTTGTGGTAGTCAAGGTTGGAGAGGAGAAGAGGCATACAGCAACGCAGAAGTCAACAAACTGCCCCTTCTACAATGAGGTACGTGACACGGAGAGAGGCTCTGTCCTTGCCCTGCTGGCATCCCAAGTAGCTGGTGTCATCTTTGAAGGGGATGCTCTTGTGGGGCCATGCTGGGAGCCTGGAGCTCAGCTGTCTTGCTCTTCTCTTACAGTACTTTTTGTTTGAATTCCATGAGCCGAGGGACATTTTATTCCACAGACTGATAGAGATCTCGGTGAGCATGTCCTCCTCTTTATCCTTTCTTGGTAACTGGTGCAGCCCTGAGTTCTGTGTGCAGATGCTGGGAGTGATGGGCAAAGCAAGGTTTTCAGGACCAGACAGGTCTTCCAGCCAGAAGCATCTGCCCCACAGAGAGTCCAAAGGGCCTTCGTGTGGCCAGAGGTGGCAGAGACCACTCTGAGCCAGCGCTGGGCAGTGCTGCTTCCCACCTCCTCCATGCCAAGTTTTCTCTGCATCCAGTGTCCAAAGTGGGGCTCTGGGGCAGCTTCTTGCCTGATGCCTTGCTGCCCCACTGTTTGGAGTGTGATTCCCCACTGCCCCTTACCCTGGGGCCTCATCCTGCAGGTTGTGGAGGCGAGTGACTGGTGTGAGGGGTGCTCAGCAGTGATTTGTGCTGGAAGAAAAGCCCAGGCAGGCAGAGAGCAGCTTTCAGAAATCCCCTTGTCCAGAGCACAGGGGTCTCTTGAAGAGATGGGGCTTTTCTGGAGATCACAGAATCACAAAGGCTGGAATAGACCTCCAAGATTATCAAGTCCAGCCTCTGACCCAACACCATGACATGAACCAGACCATGGCACTGAGCACCACATCCAACCTTTCCTTAAACACCCCCAGGATGACAACTCCACCACCTCCCTGGGCAGCCCATTCCAGTGTCTAATCACCCTCTGCATGAAGAATTGCTTCCTGATATCCAACCCGACCCTCCCCTGGCACAGCTCCAGGCCATGCCCTCTCCTCCTGGCACTGGTTACCTGGGAGAAGAGCCCGACCCCCACCTGACTCCACTCTTCAGGCAGTTGTAGAGTGAGAAGGTCCCCCCCGAGTCTCCTCTCCTCCAGGCTGAACAGCCCCAGTTCCCTCAGCCTCTCAAGATGGCTGAACCCAGTCAGTACCTCCTTTGCCACACAGTCTCCAGCGCTTTCCCCGTGAAAAGCTGCACGCCTGTTCTGCTGGTGCGGGTTTGGCAAGCACCAAGCAAAGCTCAGATGTTGAGAGAACACTAAGCTGGTGGGGGTATGGCTGTGCTCTGACCCAGCAGGCTGTGGATGTAGGACTCCCTGGGGGAAAGCAGCTCTGTCCTGGGTCCATCGTAGGGGTTTGGCTTATCTGGGGCTGGCAGAAAAAGCTGAACTGGTTGCACATGAGTTTGCCTTGGCCCGGGTTTGACTGAGGGCTATGGGCTGGCAGGTCTGATGGGAATGGGTGGGCAGGAATGGGTTTGTCCCTGCGCTGACTCAGTGTGTGCGAGGAGCTTGCAATTGCTGTCTGAGCTGTGTGTTGGGATGGGCACCTCTTAGCTGTCCTGTCCTCCTCACCGATGTCTGGATGTGTCACCTGGCCACCCACATCTCTTGGTGCTTGTGGGGATTTGTACTGTGCAGGTTTTTCACTCAAAGAAGATCCCATTCCTGGGAACGTGCATAGGAACGTTCAAGATGGATGTTGTGACGGTGTACAGCCAGCCAGGTATGACCAACACTGCCTACCTGCTCCTGGCCCTGGCTTCGTCTGCAGCTCAGTTGTCCTTTGTGCTCTGCTGGGTCTGGTGAGGGCCTTGTGTTTAAAGCACCTAGGTCACGTGAGGACCAGCACTTGCTTCTTCTCCTGTCTGTCTGAGCACTAGTGCCACCCCTTGCACCTTCAGAGGCAGGGTCAGAGTGATCACTGTGCGGAGATAGGATGGGAAGCGGTAACCTGGGCTCTCCATCAGAACTCCTTCCCCCTCAGATCACAGGTTTTTCCAGAAGTGGGCTGTTATCAGTGACCCCACGGACACCCGGGCAGGCGTGAAAGGCTTTGTGAAGTGCAACATCTCCGTCACCGCACGTGGGGATGTTGTGGGCTCTCTTCCCACCTCCTCCAGCAGCCGGGATGAGGACATTGAAAGGTAGATGCATTGTGATCTTGCTTGGCACTGGGGAAAACAGTCATGTCTTTCTTCACACTACCTTTCTTTGCCCAATTTTCCCTTCTTCGGATGGGGAAAGACCATGGGAAAGAGACCTGTGGTGGGGCAAGATCCAAACCTTCTGCCACTCAAGGCATTTCCCAGCATCGTTGCTTCCTGGGCCCCAGGAGAGAGACAGAACATGAATTTGTCTTTCAGGAACCTGCTGCTGCCCAAGAGAGTCCCAGCAGAGAGACCCTGGGCGAGAGTCTGCATCAAGCTGTATCGTGCCGAGGGCCTGCCCAGCATGATTGCGGGCATCATGGGTGGTTTCTCCAAGATCATAGGGGAGACAAAAGTCTTTATTGACCCATATGTGCAGGTCTCGTTCTGTGGGCAGCAGGTGAGTCTGCTGAGGGGTCTGCATGGGGCCAGGCTGCCCCTGCCTTAGCTGTGTGGCAGCACGTCCTGGGCTGATGCTGCCAGGAGCCTCCGTGGGATGCAGCAGTGCCACCAGAGACAGGCTGGGAGAGCCCAAGCACTGCTGTCTTTGGCAGTGGCCTGAGCCACGTGGCCGTGGATGTGCAGTGTCCGTAGGAGAAGGCTTTAATGGGCATTTTGTGTCCGCAGCGGGTGTCAGGGAGCACAGCTCCAGCTCTGAGCACAGCTGCTGGCAGACCTGCTGGCTGCACAGGCAGAGATTTCCTATCCTTAAAAGTAGGGAGAGGGTCAGATAAGCCCTGGAGTAGACCAGGAGACTTTACTGAGCTAATGGCCCTTTTCCTGCACTCAATAAGGTGCAAGGTTTCTGGTCTTGCGATATCAACTGAGATAAGAATCAGTCCCTGGACAGCCTGGTGAGCCTGGGGATGCTCCCAGGGGACCCTTGCAGCACCTTTGGGTCTGGTGGTTCTGCCTTCTTGCTTCCAGTGTTTCTCTTGGCTGTGCAGGGCATGGACAGGGCCTTGGGACAGCCTCCCTGATGGAGCACTGAGAAGTCGCTGGGACAGGCACAGGAGCAGGAACACTGCCACCTCCAGAGCCTGCCTGGCCCCTTCTACAGGCGGGACAGGAGGATGTGCCATTACCAGAGAGGCTCTGCCAGGGCCATATAGCTTTCACACCTCTCCTCCCAGGGGGAAACATCGGTGGAGACCAACACCACTGAGCCCGAGTGGAACGAGCAGATCAGCTTCATCGAGATGTTCCCGCCGCTGGCCAGGAAGTTAAAAGTCCAGGTGCTGGACGATGCCAGTGTTGGCGGCGTGGCCATCGCTACGCACTACATTGACCTGCAGCAGATCTCAGACCCTGGCAGGAATGGTGAGGCCTGGCAGGGCTGCCCCCAGGTTGGGGCATCCCAGGCAGCCCCATGCCATGCACTGTCTGCTTGGTGGTGGGCTTCTGGAGGTGGGAAGCAGGAGTGGTTGCTCACACCTCTGTGTCCTGGGCTGTTTTCTTGGGGGAAGATCTCTCTGCAGCAGCACCCCATGGTGTAATTGACCATGTCCCTCTTGCTGTAGGCTTTAACCCCACGTTTGGCCCAGCCTGGGTGAATCTCTATGGCTCGCCCCAGAACTCAGCTCTGCGGGACATCCACAAGGACCTCAACGAGGGCATGGGTGAGGGGATCTTCTACCGCGGGCGCATCCTCATGGCCATCACAGTGGAGATCTTCAGCAGCCCCAGCGTGGCGGAGAGGAAGCTTGGGGACAAGATGAAAGGTGCCCTAAGCAAACTGAAGCTGAAGAAGAAAAGTAAGAAATCCAAGGAGAAAGCCAAAGAACTGAGCCAGCTGCAGGGAGAGGAGGAGGCTGGAGGCTCTCAGGAGGCCCAGCAGCCTGAGGAGGTCACTGTGGAGGTAGAAGAGCTTCATCCACTCCCTGAGGTGAGTCCCGCCGTGCNGGACCTCATGGGGCAGAGGCAGTGGTCACATCAACCAGTGGTCACTTGCTTGGTGTGACAGTGCCAAAGCAAACACAGCCTGCCCATTGCTGAGCCATCCAGGGCTATGAGCCTCTGCAAGATCCAAGGCCACACCTGCAGCCCCAAAGTTTACTCCCACATTAAGGCTGGAGCATCCCCAAATGCACTGCCCTCTTGGCGTGGGGAGGACTCTCACATGGGCACAGCTGTCTTTGAGCTTGTACTTCTTCACTGGAGCCAGGGAGCTGTTAGCTGGCTCTGGGTCTCCGCTCGGCCTGGGGAAGGCAGGCCAGATGCAGCTGTGCCGGTACAGTAGCCATCCCTTAGCCTACAAACCTGGTAATCAGCCAAAGCCATGGCTCTGCACCAGCCCCCGGGGATTTCCAAGAAAACCTGTCCCACCACTGGTAGCCTGGTGGTGGTGATCTCAGCAGCATCCCACTGAGGTCCACTGGGAGGGCTGGCAGGCACCGGCCGTGCCCTGGTTCTCTCTGGATTTCCGCTGAGGCCGTGTTTTGGCACACGAGACTCTCCATCTGATTTCTGTCTCCTTGCTCAGAACGTGTTGGGGAGGAAGGAGGAATTCCTCCTCTTCGCTGCCTTCTTTGAAGCCACCATGATGGACTCCTCTCTCACCTCCAAGCCTGTCAGCTTTGAAGTCTCTATAGGTGGGTATTCCCCAGGGCTCCATGTCCAGAAACTACGGGGACAGTGCAAATCTCCCTCTGACAGACTAAGTGAGCACTGCAGTCCTAAGATGCCAGCCCTTGCATGGCTTGTGCCTCTGAAACAGGACCTCAGGAAAGTTGGGCATGAGGCCAGGGAGTGTGCACAGTGCTTTAATTACCTTAGAGGTCTGGATGATCTCCTATGAGGCTGGAGATTTGAAGTATTTGTATGAACTGCCTGTGTGTGGAGGAGATTGGTTGAAGCTCTCCTGGGAAGGGGAGTAAGAAGATGTAGAAGAGTTTGGGAACAAGAAAGGAAAGCGAAGAAGGGGAAGCTGGGATATTGGGACTGATCATGTGGTGCTGAGGGGCGAACAGTGGGTGTTGTGGAAGCAAGGTAAGAGAGCAGGGCCAAGCCCCCACCCACTAATCTGGATGGATTGACACCTTTGATGCTGAGAAATCTTCCTAAGTGCACTGACCCCGGTGTAGGGGTGTAGATGGCAGTTAGCGGGCACTTGGTGGAGCTGGTGGAACTTGAAGGCTTACACAAGGAGTTCCTTGTAATTGCCCATCCTGCTTTTCAGAACTCCTGGCTGTTCCCGTCATGCCCAGATTCTTGAATGGTACTGAACCTGTAGTTCCAAAAGCAGTGTGTGCCCATGTACTTCCCTCGGCAGGATGATTGCACTCTGATTTTGCACACTAGCAAACGTGTTTAATGGTGATCCCACTTACCTGTTTACTCTTTCATCCTAGGAAACTATGGCAAAGCTGATGAGGTCATGACCAAAGGGAGAAGAAAAATGGAAAAGGGAGACGTGAAAGAAGAAAAGCAGCCTTTGCTGGACCCTGGTTCAGATGGCGAGCTGGATGTTGAAGTCCTGGCCCCAGCTTCAGCAGCACCGAACAAGTCGGTGACAAAGAGCCAGAGACCAGAGCCCATGGAGTATGACAGGTGACTGGTCCACATCCTGCTTTCCCACCTGCCCTGGTCCTGCCCCAGCTTCCCAGGTTGGTTATTCCACGTGTTATCAGAGGGCTCCTCATCAATGCAAGTTCTGTGCAGGTGTTTCTCCTCTTTGCAGCCCTGCAGCTTGCCGTGGCCTAGCTGGCTGCCATTGCCCATTAGTCCTACAGGCCCCATGGTGTCTTCTTGATTTGTGCAGGGGTCCAAGGACAGGGTCGCAGGGAAACTGTGACTCAGCAGTAACAGCAGTCCCTTTTCTGGTTAACAAGCACCATCCTAAGGGCTTGACTCCAGTGAAGAGGAAGAGGATGTGCTGGAGTACTCCTCCAGCATCCTATGTTGGGCAGGCGAGACACATTCACAAGCTCTTCTGATGATGTTTGTCTTGGGAAGGCTGCCTGATTTGTCTCACAGACCCTGCAGTGCCTTGGTGTTTGTGTTGTGAGCCCTGTGCCTGCTGCTACTGCCTGGGGGTTGATCTTTCAGGTAACAAGTCATAGGATGAGAGGAAATGGCCACAAGTTGTGCCAGGGGAGGTTTAGATTGGACATGAGGAAAACATACTTCACTGGAAGGGTTGTCAAGAACTGGAACAGGCTGTCCAGGGAAGTGGTTGAGTCGCCATCCCTGGAGGCGTTTAAAAGAAGTGTAGATGTAGCACCTAGACCCATGGTGTAGTGGTGGACTTGGCAGTGCAGGGTTAACAGTTGGATTCGATGGATTCAATCTTAAAGGTCTTTTCCAAATGAAATGGTTCTGGTTCTGACTCTACTACTCAGTCCCATAGCAGCATGAAATCCTGGCAGCATCTCATGCTCCCATCAGCCTCATTCATCTGGGCACATGCTGCTTCCCTGCTAGAAACCCTCTGCACTAGTTTGGGCTGGCATGGGGCAGATCCAGCAGCTTGCATCCATGGCCGTGGTGCAGGGCTGATACCAGCCAGTTCTCTGCAAGGCCAGAGCTCAGACTATGCTTGCTGCGCTGCCTGTGCAAGCGCCGTGTTGTGACCTGACACATGCTTTCTGTGCCCGCTGTCCTTAGGTCATACAGCTGCCTGCCCTTGACGCATGAGAAACCCTGTGCACATGTGTGGAGCTACTGGGAGGACCACACCTGGAGACTCTGCATTTCCAACTGGATTGTCAAGCTGGCGGAGCGCCTGGTAGCGTGGTCAGGGTGTCTGTCTGTGGCACAGTCCTTCCTGGAGTGCTTTCCTTCTAGCACATGCTGTGCTACATCTCTGCGGGATGTTTGCCTTCAAATTCCTTAGCCCCCATGCGAGTCTGTGTCTCTCACAGGACTCAGTCCCACCTGCCCCATAGATGTGTGGGGTGGGACAGTGAGTGCAGAGCCGCTGCCTGTCCTGTGCCAGAGCCTGCTGGTGGCTTCTGGAGGTGTGAGTGACACATCTGTGACAAAAAGCAACTCTGCTCCCAGTCCTGAGCTGCATGTTCACTGGGGTTATGCTGCTGCAAGCAGACTCTCAGCCTTGGGCTGTCATCAGCTGGATGCAGTCTCTTCCCTGGGCCTTGTCTTTCCCTTTTGAGCTTAGAAATCCAAAAGGAGAGCTTGCCAGTGTCTTTCAGTGGCTGCTCAAGGCGTGAGAGACAAGGTGTTGCAACAACCAGTGTTAAGGCTATCCCCAGGCTCCAGAGTCGCTGGCAGCACAGCGCTGACCAGCAGCACTCGCAGGATCCCCAGCTCTGCAGAAGGGCAAAAGCCATTTCTGACAAATGCACCTTCACAGTACTCCCTAAACACTGTGCTTTCCCCACAGGAGCAGGGGCTGGATGACGTGGAGAAACTCATGAGAAGGCTGAAGGCTAAAGCAGAAGAGCGGCTCCAAGAGGTGCTGGAGGAATTTGTAGCTGGATGCAGGTTAGCATGTCCCTCGTTGCCTAAGGTTTCCTGTTTTCAGGTTAGGAGGTTGTATCACACTCTGCCTGGGCTGGGTGCAGCCTACTCTCTCATCCTCTTGAGGCTGATGAGTGGAAGGAAACCAGGACACCATGGGGAAAGGACCCTGTAGCTCTTCAAGCTTGGAGAGGAGACCATGGTGCTGGGAAGCACTGGGGTCACAGGCTGCAGTCTCGATGTTCCTGGACTCCTGGGTGTTTTCTAAACGTCAGGACATTTCCTTCACCCTCTGAAATGACACAGACAAGAGGCTGGTGTTTCAATCATTACAGCTGCCTGGTGGGGCCAATACATTCTTCAATCCCCAGCCTTGTGAAAGCAGTAGTGGAGAGGGAGCCTCAGGTGCTAAGCAATCCCCAGTGTACTTTCCAAAGCAAAAAAACTTGCAGAAGAAAGAGCATTGCAGAGAGGGGGCTTTCTGATGCATCTGGATTAGTACCAGGGGTTTGGAGCTTCTGCCCTTGCTCTGTGTGCTGTGCAGAGGATGCAGTGCCTCTGCTGCTTTTCTCATTGCAGGCAATATTCACTCAGTGCAGAGAGAAAAACAATGTCCCATCCAAACAACCTGGACAGATGTCGGATGAAATACCTGATGCGTAGCATTGTAAGATGTGGGGCTTGGTGATGGTGGTGGGAGCCCATGCAGTCCCCATGCTGAGGGGTGCTTCTGGAGGACCAGCTAGAATTGATGCTGGGAGCCAAGACTCATGGTATCAGTGATAGGCTTCTACTGCAGCAGCTCCCAGTTCTGCTCAGAGCAACACAGCTTCCAGCACAGGGAACAGTGGCACGACTGGCCATGGCTGCCTCTAGTTCCAGGCAGATGCTGTTGCCTGATGCCATCCTCCCTCCCCTGTGAGGCACGTGTGGCTGAGCACATGCACATTGCTATTCAGTAGGTTGCTGGAGGCCTTTCGGTGCAGGCTGTTCCTGCGGGCACTTTTGTGGGAGCTCACTGAGACCCACTGCCCCTGGAAAATCAGTGGCTGGGCTGGGCACCCATCCAGCAGATCGACAACAGCCATCCACCTGCCTGTTCCCAAAGACTGCCACATCTAGGCACTCATAATCCTGCAGACAAAGCCAACCTACTGAACGAGAACACGTGCCCTCCACCACAGCACAGCAGAGCGTGGCTGTAGTCATAGTCCCTGTCAGACTACAAAGCTTTGAAAGGCTGACCAAAATGCAGAGACAGCTACAGAAAAAAAATTTAGGTACGTCTGGGTCCCAGCTCCCTTCCCTCTGCCTTCCTGCACATTGTCACCTGAGCCATGGAGAAGGTTCTCTGTTACGTCTGAGAGAGAGAACTAGCCCAAGACATGAGTTTTCTGGTCTGGTCAGTCCACATTGGGTTTGGACCCTGAACTCCTCCTGCATTTCATGGTAAGTTTTGGTTCAGTATAAAGTCTCTCCTCTGATGTGTACGCTGTCCATTAATGGACATGAAAACCCAGCCCTGACAGGAAACTGTCTTCCAGTTTCCTACATCTTTGTGTTCCAATACTGCTGTGGCCCCAAGTTGCTCCCTGTGCAAAGCCTCCCCCAGGCACTATCTGAAGCCATAGCCTCACCAGCTTCTGAAGAGTTTGTTCCTTCTAAATCCTTCTGCCACCCCAAATGATGCAAAAGCTCATGGGCTTCTGGTACCAGTATCTGTTACTGGTATTGGCAGAGCTGCTGAGTTACTGGAGTCTGAGGTTCTTGGCACCCTTCACTAAACAGCTCGTGGCAGGTTGACGGAGGTTTGCTCTCAGCAGCTGGAGAGCACACCAGGGCAGAAGGCAGGGTGCGATGGGGCAGGATGGATGCACTCGGTGCACGGGTGCCCCCCTGCAGAGCCCCAGCGAGGGCAGCCAGTGTGGCCTGCCTGGGTCCTGGTCAGGCACATGATGGTGGCTGTGCTCTCTGTTCAGATCCTATGTGCAAAGCAGGGCCTCCGCCTGAGGCAGCGACTGACTCGAGCCAATGTCAAGGAGAAGGTTAAGGAGACAAGGAAGGTCCTGGCGAAGCTCCGCTTCATGGCTATCGAGGTACATTTTCTCCTGGGGAGTCCTATTTCTGAGAAGGAGAGAGCACTGGCAAGGAGAAGGTGCTGGGGTGGCTGGTGGGGCTCTCACTAGCCTGGGATAGGGCTTTTCCTCTCCTGTCTTTCCTTGCTGTGTAAAATCCCAACTTCCAGCTGCTAGAAATTATCGTATTTCATGTAATTCCTCTTAGGAGGCATCCCACTGGGGGAGCAAGCTAGTGGCTGTGTGGGGCTTAGTTGCGGGCTGGGGTTAAACCATGACACCTGCAAAGCCACAATGCAGGGCTGAGACTTCCAGAGGTATGGCCCCAGCATTAGGCCCTTCTGTAGATACATGAGGGCTGGGCATCAAGAAGGCAGGGACAACCTCTTTTCACACGTGCCTTCTGATAGGACAAGGGGCAATGGGTTCAAGCTTGAGTATAGGAAGTTCCACCTCAGCATGAGGAAGAAGGTTACAAAGAACTGGAACAGACTCCCCAGAGAGGTTGTGGAGTCTCCTCCTGAGACTTTCAAGACCTCCCTGGATGTAGTGATCTACCCTAGGTCTGTCCTGCTCTGGCAGGGGGGTTGGACTCGATGATCTTCAGAGGTCCCTTCCAACCCCCACCATTCTGTGATTCTGTCTGTGATTTGCTTCTGGATCTTCCAATCACTGTGCAGCCAGCAGTCTGTCCTGTGAGGAGATGAAGCTTTCATCATGTCAGTGGAGGGAGGACAAGGTATGTACTGTTCCTCTGCTGTTATGTTCCTTTCTTTCCTCCCTCCAGCCCCAGTGCACCCTCCCTGATGTGCTCATCTGGATGCTCAGCAACAACAGGCGTGTGGCATATGCAAGAGTTCCTGCACAGAACATCCTCTACTCGGTAGTTGAAGAGGAGAAAGGCAAGGACTGTGCAAAGATCCAGACTGTCTTTATGAAGGTAGAGTTTATACTGAAACAATGTGCTCTTGTTTGCTTCATGCTCCTTCTCCCTGTTTGCTTCCAGCTCTCCTCCCTGAAGTCCTGGAGTTCACAAGGAAACACAGTTCTTGCTCCACCACTGCCTTTAGCCTCTGTCCATGTGTTCCCAGATTCACAGATTTGCTGTGGTTGGAAAAGACCTGCAAGATCAGCAAGCCCAACCATTATCTAACTCTACCAGGGCCACTGCTACACCATATCCTTGAGGACCATTTGTAGGCAGCATTTAAATACCTCCAGGGATGGTGATTCAGCCACCTCCCTGGGCAGCCTGCTCCGCTCTTTGAGAACCCTTTCTGTAGAGAAGTTTTTCCTGATGTCCAGCCTCAACCTCCCCTGGTGCAACTTGGTGCCTTTTCCTCTCATCCTGTCAGTTGTGACTTGTGAGAAGAGACCGACCCCCACTTCTCTACGACCTCCTGTCAGGCAGTTGTAGAGAGAGATGAGGTCACCCCTCAGCCTCCTCTTCTTCAGGCCAAACAGCCCCAGCTCCCTCAGCTGCTCCTCATCAGATGCGTTCCCCAGACCCCTCACCAGCTTCACTGCCCTTCTCTGGACCTGCTCCAGCCTCCCAGTGTGTTTCTTACACTGTGGCACCCAAAACTGAACCCAGTGCTCAAGGTGCAGCTTCACTAGTGCTGAGTACAGAGGGACACCACATCTCTAGTCCTGCTGGTCACACCATTCCTGATCCAGGCCAGGATCCTGTTGGCTTCTTGTCCACCTGGGCTCACTTGCTCTGTCTCCTGTGCTCCTTGATTGGTCACTTGCTGGTGGTGATCATCTTGGAAACCTGCTAAACCTCCTGTGCTTTCAGGTGCCCGGCTTACATACTGGTGAGATCTTTGCCAAACTGGAAATCTACATGTGGCTTGGGGTAACCAAATATGCAAAGAACTGTTTGTCAGAGCTGCCTGAGGAATTCAAGTACCTCTCTGAGAGTGGACAGGAGATAGCCCAGCTCTCGGTGCACAGTCTTCCCAGCCAGCTCAGCAGGGATGGTGAGTGCCATTTTTCCATGGCTTAACTGGGAGCAGGAAAGCAGGGAGGTGGGAGGTCTGGCCCGAGGGTCCATATCCAAGGAGTAGGACCTGATCTGTTATCTCCAGGTCATCTCCAAGGAATGATTGGGACAGGCATGTCCAGTTTGCTCTCACGAGGCCAGGTTTGCATGCTCCCAGCTGGAGCAGCAGGCAGGACGGGTGCTTCCAAAGCACCAAATGTGCTGCCAGACTGGCAGTGGGTTTGAAGTCTGCCCCTTTGCTGCAGCCTGGCAATGCTCCCCCACAGCAGATACTCACAGCAGATCACTGCACATGTCATCTGTTGTGGCCTTCCCAGAGGTGTCTGGGGAGCCCACTGAGCTCGTCTTGCTTGGCCAAAGCTTTTGAGATGTGCTGGCCTTCTGAGAACCACAGTGAATGCCCCTAGAAGTGGTACCCATTCCTTGCAGGATATGCCCTCTCCTGCCTGGCTGATCCTCTTCTTTGTGTATTCTCTTGGCCTCACACAGGTCTGGAGTAAGGAACCAGGACCCTTTTTTTTTTTTTATCAGATTTCAGCTATTTCCAGCTTCGAGCCCATCTGTATCAGGCTCGAGGGATCCTCCCTGCAGGTGACAATGGCCTTTCAGATCCATTTGTGAAAGTGGTGTTTTCAACTCATTGCCAGACCACCAGGGTGAGACCACTGAAACTCTTGTCTCTGCCTTCTTGGGGACTTGGGGAGAGAAAAATCATCATGTCCTCACTGAGATGTTGAAGGCCAGTGATATGGCAGCCCTCCTGGAAATTTTGTAACTCCAGGCATGAGGTATTTGTGTGCCCTGGGCAGTGTGACTGTGTTCAGGGAACACATGTATCACTGTCTCAAAGGTTGACTGGCGTGGGCTAGTTGGCCCCAAGTGCTGATTTTGCACTTTCACCATCTCCCTTCCTGCCAGGCACTGTGCTGCGCGTGGCTGCATGGGAAAGGGGATGAGCTCAGCCTTCCTCATGTGCTTTACAGAGTGCATGTGGCTTGTTCCCACTGGCTGTGGTACGCTGAGACCTCCTGTCTCTGTCTGCAGATGCTGGAGGAGACACTGAGCCCCATGTGGAATGAGCTCCTACTGTTTGACCAGCTTATTATTGATGGGAAAAAAGAAGAGTTGAAAACAGAGACCCCCATCATTATTATCAACCTTTTCAGCCACAATAAATTTGTAAGTATGACCATGCTGCCCTGCTGCTGTCATCTCCAGGGCAGGGAAGGCACAGGAGCTCTGTGTGGGTGCTGTAAGTGGGCACATAGTAGCCACACCTCTGTTGGTTTTCCATGGCTCAGCTTCATTGTGGTCCACCGTGGTGGGGAGTCCTGGGGACTGTGGCTGAGGCTGAGACCTTCTACAGACTTCTGCTATGAGCTGGGGTGAAGCTGCTGGCTGCAGCATGCAGATGGCTGAGAGATGCCCTGACCCAGGGCCTGATGAGTGCTTGGTAGATCTGGGATCTCTCTCTGGAGAAGCACTGTGCCTCTCCCAGCTGCCTGCCCTGCTTCCTTGTCACCACTGTGTTGCAGAGGGATCATAGTGAGAGGGAGAAGATGTAGCTCTTAGGGCTGTTCCTTCCCCTCTGTTCCCCAGGTGTCATCTTCCATCCCTCTGCAGTCCTCCCTCTTCTCTCTTCATTAGTACTTTAAAGTCACAATCCTTTCTGGGGCCTCTTTGTTGTATTAAATTCCTTTTTTGAATCCCTATGTGCTCTGACAACATTCCTACAATTCTCCTAAGTGACCATTCCCTTTTTCCACATGCTGTGAACTTCTTTCTTCCACAAGAGTTTTTCCAGCAGCTTCTTGCTCACCCATGCTGGTGTCCTGCCTCCTCTACTTGATTTTTTTCTCTGAGGAATGCACCTGTTTTGAGCTTGGAGGAAGAGATGTTTGAATATCCACCAGCTCTCTTGGGACCCCTACCTTCTAGAGTCTTAGCCCAAGGGATTCCTCCGAGTAGGCCTCTGAAGAGGTCAAAGCCCTCCTGGAGTCCAGGGCTGCAATCTTGCCACCCTGCTTCTTCCTCATATGATACTAAACTCTACCATGTTGTGATTACTGCCACCAAGGCTGCCCCCAACCTTCACGTCCCTGACCAGACCTGCTTTGTTAATACAAGGCCCAGCAGCACACCTATCCTGGTTGGATTCCACCACCAACATCAGAAAATTATCGCTGATGCATTTCAAAAGCCTTCAAGATTGAGTTTGCTTCACTGTGGGGTCTTTCCAGCAAACACCTGGGTGATCGAAGCCACTCATGAGCACCATGGCAGGTGATCTTCAGACTACTTCCAGCTGCCTGTAGAAGGCCTCATTGACATCCTCTCCCTGGTTTGGTGGTCTGTAGTGGACACCCACAACAGTGCCAATATTTGTGTGACCCTTAATTCTCACCCTTAAGCTTTCAACATGTTCTTCATCTCCACCTTGGGCAGAGCTCAACATGTCCCAGTTGCTCTTGCACATCAAGAGCAACTCCACCACCTCGCGTTGCTGGTCTGTCTTTCCTAAAGAGTACAGAGCCATCCATGACAACATTCCAGCCATGTGACCATCCCACCATGCCTCTGTAATTGCAGTGAGATCATGGCTCTGCAGCCACACATAGATCTCCAGTTCATCCTGCTTATTCCCCATGCCATGTGCACTGCTGTATGAGCACTTCAGAGACAGATTTGCCCTTTGGGGTTGCNCCACCCTGCTTCTTCCTCATATGATACTAAACTCTACCATGTTGTGATTACTGCCACCAAGGCTGCCCCCAACCTTCACGTCCCTGACCAGACCTGCTTTGTTAATACAAGGCCCAGCAGCACACCTATCCTGGTTGGATTCCACCACCAACATCAGAAAATTATCGCTGATGCATTTCAAAAGCCTTCAAGATTGAGTTTGCTTCACTGTGGGGTCTTTCCAGCAAACACCTGGGTGATCGAAGCCACTCATGAGCACCATGGCAGGTGATCTTCAGACTACTTCCAGCTGCCTGTAGAAGGCCTCATTGACATCCTCTCCCTGGTTTGGTGGTCTGTAGTGGACACCCACAACAGTGCCAATATTTGTGTGACCCTTAATTCTCACCCTTAAGCTTTCAACATGTTCTTCATCTCCACCTTGGGCAGAGCTCAACACGTTCCAGTTGCTCTTGCACATCAAGAGCGACTCCACCACCTCGCGTTGCTGGTCTGTCTTTCCTAAAGAGTACAGAGCCATCCATGACAACATTCCAGCCATGTGACCATCCCACCATGCCTCTGTAATTGCAGTGAGATCATGGCTCTGCAGCCACACATAGATCTCCAGTTCCTCCTGCTTATTCCCCATGCCATGTGCACTGCTGTATGAGCACTTCAGAGACAGATTTGCCCTTTGGGGTTGCAGATCTTCTGGTTCTCAAAATTGCCATCACGCTGCCCACAAGTGCTGGGCTTTGACACCCAGGGGCTTCTCTATCCCAGTTACATTGCCCTCCCCCTTCAAATCCAGTTTGAAGCTCTGTTGGTCAGCCCCACAATCTCTTGTGTGAAGACTCTCTTCCTCTTTGAGAAAGGTGTCTCCTGTTTGATGCCAGTCAGCATCTTACTTCTGCCTGCAGCTGCCTGGTGGGAGAAGGTAGACAAGGTGGAGTCAGACTTCTCTCGGGGTACCCAGGGGCAGGATGACAGGCAATGGGCACAAGTTGAAACAAGAAAAAAAAAAAGATCCAGTTTGATACAGAGAATCAATTTTCACCCAGAGGGAGTTCAGATGGTGGTCTTGGAGCTTAGAGAGCTTGTGGGATCTCTGTCCTTGGAGGTTTTCAAACCCTGTCTGGAGTTGATGCTGAGGAACTTGCTTTGATGTCTTCTGGGTCATCGTCCCAGACCATTTGCCCCGTTCTGCACAGAATGAAGGAGTTAAGAGGAGCTGC
>VWZY01000771.1:245909-266979 GCA_013399075.1 Chloroceryle aenea | reverse complement strand
CCCACCCCGGGCTTTGCCCCCGGCCGTGCGGCCCCGGGGCCGTGTGAGCCCCCGCCGCCTTTAAAGACGCGTTTTCCCCTGTCCACAGCGTGCTCTGTAGGCAGGGGAATAATTTGAAAATGAGATGTAATTGCTTCCTACATTAAACATTTTTAAACGCTTAAGTAGACGGCGAATTTCCTACGTTTTAATTACAACACAATGTAATTGTTACTTAATAAATCTCTGTCTAAATCTCTATACATGCTAATCAAATCCCATGCCAGGAGAAAAGCTATAAAAGGCTCTGCTGTTACTCGCTGGGAAAGCACAGGTTTTGATTTTATTTGATTTTTTTTTCCGTGCGTGGAAATAATTCAAACCCTATCAGAGATTTCTCAGGTACATCAAGTTCCCATCCATTATTTTGTTACACTTAAAACGCAGTCGAGGAAAAACATCCATCCCTGTTTAGTTTTTTTCCCCCCAGTCTAGCTTGTTCCCATTCAAAGACAGAGGATTGGGATATATTTTTCGAGTTCTGTGTCTGGTTTT
The DNA here is from genome assembly GCA_013399075.1 of Chloroceryle aenea. Lineage (NCBI taxonomy): Eukaryota > Metazoa > Chordata > Aves > Coraciiformes > Cerylidae > Chloroceryle > Chloroceryle aenea. The sequence goes on along the minus strand of VWZY01000771.1, from coordinate 266,445 downwards.
GGATTCCATGCTGAGGAGACTTTTGTAGCTCGTATTTGGTGCTGAGAGCAGCTGAATCAGACCCTTTCAAACCGAAGGTGTGGAGCACAGACTGGGGGAATGAGGCAGAGTGGGAAATACTGTAGGCCCCAAAGGTGAACCACTTTTTAAATGCATTGCTTTCGAAAGAGTATGCTGCCCTTCATCCCTGTTTGAGTTTTCTGTTATCCCCTTCTGATGATGTTCATTTCATATCACATTTTGCACTGTAGCATAACCACGACTGTATGGTTCGAGTTAGGTTTAGAGTTAATATTCATCCTTTCACAATTTTATTGAAAATCAGAACAAATGAACTCTTATCAGCCTTACTAAAAATGATGGAACTAGCTTGTCATTCTGTTAAGAACATCTGTACTGTGGCTGCATTGTCTTAGGTTGAGGCCGGGCCTTCTGCTCATGATTCTGCTGAAATGTTCACAGGTTCTGGCTCATAGGCTACAAACCATTGCCTCTGGTGGAATGTCATTTCCCTCAATAGACATGTTGAGGAGCAATGTTATGTAAATTGCTTTATTTTCAATGCTGGTGCTGGAAATTATTTTTTATCTTTTTTTTTTTTTTCCCATTCTTTTAATATTTATGCTTTTATCTTCATAATATATCACTGTTCTGTCAATACCAGTCTTTAAAGTTTGTTCAACATGAAAGACCACCTGATAAATGTAATTTAAACATATTTGCTATTTAAAAATGGAGCAAATTTCTATCAATAAAATGGAATTCATTTATCAAAATACATTGTCCTGAGAGTTTAAAAGGGCAGATAAAAAGTATCTATCCAAAAAGTCATTTGCAAGAACCCTGCTCACTAAAAGAACACACAGAGGAGATGCCCCCTCTCTTGTCTCTGTAATAATATGGGAAATAGAATTTGGCTTTGGAAAATTCTAAGGTATAGACCAGTCTAGCCATGTAGCATTCAGACTGGCTTTGAAGAGAATTCATTCACATGTAAATTATTTGCTTAATCTACGACAAGTTTACGCCCTTGCTAATTTAGAATGTATTCAGAAAACAAAAGAATGGCAAATAAGCATGTGAAAATGTGATTTTTGTTTTTTCTTTCAGTTTTTGCAACACTCTTTTTGCCAAAAGATTTGTTCAAACCAGGTGCAAAGTGAAACATATGAACTGAATTCTTCTGACTTGATAGTTGTCTGTTCGCTGAAGCGCAGTGAGTCTGGGGTGGCAATCTGTGGCACTAAAGTCTCACCAGAAGGCTCTGATAGCCTCGAAGCTTTTCATAGTGTCTTGAAATGCGTACTGCTTTGGATGGAAATAAATGAGCAGGGGGCAGGATAGCACATTGGCTCATTTGTGTGAAACTAGCAAAGGGGTATCTGGAATGGTGAGAAAAAGGGGAAGCGACCGTTATAATTTACATGCTAGAAGGACTACAGTGAAATAGACTTTGTCTTTGGGCTTCAAGGTGAATGCTATTTTCATCTCCTTTGGGAAAAGCTCAGTCCCAAAGCCAGGGTAAGAAGTCAGAGAGCAGATTTCCCTCAGAGAAGTGACTCTTCTGTAATATTCTAGTTTTATGCCTGTGTTACCTAAGTCAGAGGTGCCTACAAGAGGAGTAGAGCAGCAGGGAATCAAGCATGCATGTTTTACTTAGGCTTTCCTTACACAACAAGAGCAGCGGGAACGTGCTCCGAAGCTCATCAACAAAGGATTTTGTGTGAGTGATAAGGAATTCTGCTCTTTCCAATGAATTTCAGCTATGTATTTTAAGCAACAGCAACATTAAAGGTTCACCTGTCCACTGCTTTCTGATAGTTCCATAGCTGCGAGTGAAGGACTTGTTTCTTCAGACTTAGTCATGGAGGGGAATATTTTACTTCTCAAGAAACCCCCTGGAAACTCCCCTGCATGAGAAAGGCTAGACAAATTGAGACCAAAGAACAAGGTCTTCTGTACTTAAAAATGATATTTATTGAATCCCTCCTTTTAAATGATATACTTTTCTTTTAACACATGGCATCCTGGAGGCTTTTTTCGGGCAAAACCCTTGTTGACCTCCCAGACTTGTCAGCCTGCAGCCAAAACTGATCTTTTTGATGGGTTTGAACGGCTGCAGTTCACCCCTTGCCCTGCACATCAGTGGGTATTTGGTCTAGGAAAGGACTCCACAAAAGAGGCAGAAAGATTGCACATTTTTGTCTCAGCAATGCGCAGTCATGCTCGTTTAACATAAAATTGAAACCCTGGATGGATAACATTTTTCACTTTAAGTATTATGAATTTGCTGGTGTCTCTGGGGCTTTTGTTTATGATGCTGTTCAGTATTTGGGTTTAGGGAGTTGAAAGCTCTGCCTTGTGGTCTGTGATGCTGTACCAAATATTCCCCAGGAAATTAGAGATGCCTTGTCAAGTTTCTCTTCATTTTTAATTACCTGATGTCCCTAGTCATCAGTTATACCAAAACAATTGCATTATCTTTTCCTGGTGCATCCTATTAACAAATTCATCATATAGCTTTGCAAAAAAATTGATTGTGATTCAGAGAAATTGAAAAGGAAAAGAAGTTTTTCTGAGAGCTTGGCAGTTTTGGGTCATTCACATTTCATACAGAGCTCAGTTATACTGTTGTATTTATACTGAGAGTCACATTTGATGTGGTGTTGGGGCAATGACTTCAGCTTATTACAATAGTAATACAAAGGATGAATATTTTGTGAATTATCCAGCTTATATTGACAGCTGCATTAAGAAAATATTAGAGCTGAAATTACTGAAATACAAACCCATTTGTACCCTGCATTTGAAATTAAAACATAATAAATATCTATCCTATTTAATATCCACTTTTCAGACATTTGATGCTCGGAACTTTCTGGACATGTGTTGGATGTGCAAACTGAAAAAAAAATTGTGGTTTGTAGTTACACATGTATGAAAATGTAGAAGAGCTGCTGTATGCTTGTATAATTTGTTGAGAGGCAAATAGCTCTGGAAATTTATTTATTTTTCAGAATTATTTGCTGTGTGCATTGCTGGAAGCAGATGTGCAGAGTGCCAAAGGGAGCTGAAGTGATTAATGGGAAAAAGCTTGTAATTAGGGGGGTCTAAGGACAAGTGGTTGTTGTAGGCTCGCTCCTGGAAAGCTGGCTCTTTGGAGGTTTGGTCCCAAACCTCCTGGAGCTGCAGAAAACACTCCTCATTCAGAGGGGTTTGTGAACATGGCTTGAGTGAAGTCTTCCTCTGACATATTGGACAGAACCCTAAGCACCAACCGCTTCACCTCTGTCTCAGCTGAACTTCCTCAGCTTGAGTTTTCAGCTTTGCTGGGATAGCACTCCCTGTCCTTGGGCTGCATTCTGATTAGGGGTCATGAGCTCCATGTGCTGTAAGCACATAAAGGGAAGGCTTTTTTTTTTAGGGCAAGTGATTGCAAATAATTATGGGTGCAATTCTGGACAATTATTTGCACAGAAAATGTAGGAAATGTAAATATTTAGTTCCTGATCTTTGACTGTAGCTGAAAAATGAACTGTATATGCAGTGGCCAAAGCATCTGTCTTTTTTTTATCTGCAGTACTTAGAATCCACAACATAGGTAACTTCTCTGGGCATAAGATGAAAATGTAACTTTAAATGTTGTGGCCAATTACATGACCCTCCTACACATATTATTTACTGAAAAAAAGAATTAGTAGATCATTTACTTGGCATTTTATATTCTAACTCAGGATTCAGGCGGTTGGATTTTTGAGTCTGTGCAAAAATCCATCAATGATCAAGGTCCAGACCTCCTTCTCCTCACTCTTACCTGGGGGTGGGAGGAAGGTGTTGAGGAGAGGTGTTTATCTGCTTTCTTGCTGTGGTACCTAGCAGAATTGTTAGCAGAGTTCCTGTCTGGTGCAGGGGTTCAGACCTTGGCTTGGAGACTGTCTGGTTCTGTGTCACTCTCATTAGGATCTCCAGAGCAGTGCCTGTTATGAACATACTGTCACTAAGATGGCTTGCTGAAGGTCTAGGCATCCATGTCATTGCATGTTGTGGGTGAGGGGCATGAGCTGATCCCACTACATGCACCCGATTCCTTCCCAGGTGATCTGGATGGCACCCCATTCGAACCCCATTTGTGAGACCTGCCTCTTACTGGCCACCTGCTTCCACGGCCAAAACACAGTGCCCTGCCCACCAACCCACATGGCTTCAGGGCACTCCACCCGGATGAAACTAATAAAGAAAGTCAGAGAGGTGAGTGAATGGTATAATGACACTCCGACTGCACTCAGAGCACCAAAGGTGCTCAAAGGGCCCCAACCCACCAGGAGCTCTGCCATGACAAGCAGGACCAGGGTCTGAAAAGCAAAAGTGGTGGGAGATACTTATTACAGCCCAGGAGCAGAGTGTCAGGGGCAGGGGGATTAGCTAGGACTTGATCTGTTCAGTCTTCTGATGCTTGCAGTAGAGTGGGAAGGAGATAATGACTGCATGGTGTGTTTATATTTGTGTGTCGTGGCAATTTATCATCTCTTAGGAGTCGCTTACATACCTGGTCATGATGACCATGGGCATTCAATAACAGATGGGCTGGGATTTAACCTTCTTTAACTTCCCAGCTTCCCAGTAATTGCCTCTGCAGCATCAGAGATTTGTTAGACAAAGGGGACCGCTGGTTTGGCTCCCCCTGATGAGGACAAAGTGGAGAACTTACCAGTTTGACCTCATACTTGCCTAGCTTCTAGTCATCACAAATCCCTTTGATGTCTCTGTCCAGAAGTCTCCTTCACCAACCTCATCTTCATTTAAATAACACCGTATTGAAATGACAATAGATTGTTAAATATAACAGGGCATTTTCTATAGAACCTCCTGCTAATAAATTTTTGGTTTAACCATCAGCATAGAAAGAACAAATGTTTATTTTTTCCAGTGTATTTACTTGTTGAATGTCCATGCCTGCCTTGCTTGACTCCAGATTTTGCCAAAATACCACGGAGGAATTACTGTGCAAATCTGTTCTGAAACTGTGACTCTGTTGTTAGTTCCTATTCAAGGGAGTTTGCTTATATGGCATGATTTTTTTCTGAGCTTTCCTTTTGTCCTTGTAAGTGCAGTATATCTAAGGGAAAATTGTGTCTTTGTCACCACAATCAAGCTTTGTGCTCACGATAAGCAGAATTTGGTTTCCCTCCACTTTGAGCCAGTCTGGTTGTAAGGTTTGTTCAAGAATAGAATATATCCCAAGTTCAGGCACCTTCACTGGAAGGGCAGTGCCTTCCATTTATAGCACCCTTTCTAAACTGGAGCATGAATGGAAAGCAATCATTTAATGATCATGCAGAGCTTGCACAGTAATCTGTGTTGGGGAGGCATTTTAGGTGGACACAGTAGTGCTTGTGGGTTCACTTTGCTGTGAAAAGCATCTAAACCCATCCCTCTCCTGAAGATGCACTGCAAACCCTTGCTTGCCCTTTCTCCCTTGGGTTTTATAACCACTTCTGTCCCCCTTGTCTCCACTGTGCCTTTTTTCCTACCTCCCTTTTCCTTTTATGTTTTTGTAGTGGATTCTTCAGTCTATGAGAAAGAGGGTGGTTTTTTGCTTTCGTTTCTGCTCCGGTTTGTTTTGGAAAAGACATAAAATGCCCCTGGCTCCTTTAGGAAAGGATCAGTGATGGTGTGTAAATTCAAGTTACTATTTCCAAAACTGGGTTTTTATTTCCCCAAAGAGGCCAAGATTTAAAATTGGATAAGAAAATATAATGAAGAGTGATCTTGCTGCATGATGCAACTACAGTTAAAGCGCTCAATCGATATTATCTGATTTGTGTGTTATTTGGTGCAGCTGGGGATGCCTGTAAGTAAAGGAAACAACTTTAAGTTAATAAAAAAGCACATTAAACATGGGGAATGGGGTCTGCTCATTATTAAGGGAAGGAAGATTATTTTAGAAGTGTGATTCTCTCATACAATACGTTATAGTGCATTGAACTTAGTAACAGGAGAAATAACTGGAAAGATGAATGACATCCTTGTAGGAGACATGCATAGGATTGGGTAACTAATTACATTTAGAATCTTAAAGACCTCAAACAGGCAATTAACTCTATTTTAAATGTGATTTCAGCTAGAATACCAGCATTGCTTTGTATGATTTACAGACAAAGTGAAATATTCTCCATTCTTGAAAGATCTCTTTCCATTTTTCAAAGTTCACTCTTGTGGGAATCAACCCAGCTCAGCTGAGCAACAGACTGACTGTAAAACCCTTGCCCATGTGTTATTTGAAAGGCTCCTTAATTCCAATCTATTACCACTGTTCTTTCTTTCTTGAAAATAAGGGCATATTTAAAAGTAATATCCTACTTACGAAACGTTTCCCCTTCTGTTCAACATATTGTGGATGTCAAAATTATTTAATGACAATGTCCTTATTTTCCAGACTCTGCTTTAATATCTTCTGCTTGCAGAGAAATTAACAGAAAATCAAAGGGGCAATATGCTCAGTAAAAGGAGTTAATTCATCTAAGAATATGGATGTATAATCTAATATGAAAAAAAAATTCAATACATTTTCCCAGCATCATAAAAAGACCTGGTTTGCAGGGTCAGCTCTGACTGGGTTATTCATGTACAGCTCAGCAATTTTATTACATTTTTCTGAGAAAGATTTTTAGTAAGAAGTATTCTCATAAATGGGAGAAATAGACTCAGTGTTCACTTTGGTAATCCTTCTTCTTTAGGTAACTGATTTTACCCATGCAGGCATGTTCATTTTAGTGGGATGCTGATCGGAATGAGCGTTGGTAGGTTTAACCTTTTTTCCCCATAAATTTTCCCCATAAATGCTGTAGCACTGAAGAGCAGCTTCAGAATTTAGCTCTAATTTATTTAACTACAATTTCTACCAAAATATTACTCATTAATTTTAAAACCTTAAAAGAAACACAGGTGTATTATTTACACCTTCAGATAATGCCTTTTCCTATATGAGATTTCCATTCCAGGCTTGCTGCTGATGTTTTACTTGGAAAATTTGTTTACTCTTCCCTTGGGATTCCATATGTTGGTTTGATTTAGAAATCGTATTTAAACTCCAATTAAAAAGGGAGATTTAGCATCCTTTAGCATTCCTTTGTGTTTGTAGTTTGTGTTCAACTGCACTTAGTCTTGTTGCCATAACCTTTTTGTCTGATTATGTGCATGTTGCTAAGAGCATGAGATATCCTCTGTGTTTTCAAGGCAACTTACTCTTCAGATTGAAGGACTCTGATCCCTTCCATGCTTTTCCCTTGTTGTGGGAAGAGGATTACTTCTCCAGCAGCCACCTTGTGACTGTTTTCAGGACATTTAGAAAAGATGCAGCGTTTCCAGACATTGGTTTAAGTTTTTCATGTTGAAAGTTGAGCAGCAAGAGGGTATCTGTCTGTGGAGCTATAGTGGCATCCCTGCAGCTACGGTTACTGCTGGGGAGCACCAAAGACAGTTGTGGTCCCTCTGCAGATTTATTTCATCTGCTCCTCCCCACTGGAGGATCAAGGCAAAGTGCTGAGCTTGCTGAGCTGAGGACAGGAAGGATTTGTTCCATCCGTGTCAGTGCTAAAATTGAGAAATACAGATGAAACAGCAACGTTATTACCAGAGGTGTGTTCCCCAAGTCTCAACACAGGCTGAACTTCTGCTGATTCCAGCAGGGGAGTTTGGTCTGAGTCACTGTCCAAGCTCATTAGGGCTGCTGAATTAGGTAACAAGCTTGGAGCCTTTGTTGTTTCTCCAGAAAAGCTTTTTTTTTTATAGACATTTGGAAAACTTCTACAAAATATACACTCTTAGTCTATGCAAAAAAAATATCTATTTAATGAATAAAAATAAAAACAAAATAAAAAGACAGTTAAAGAAAGAAACACCACCACCACCAAAAAAGCCAGGTAGTTTGTCTGATGTGGATTGATTGGGAAGTTGGTCCAGAAACCCTGTGCCCTGTTTTTTCTTACCATGCAGGAGAGAGGAGGCTGAAGTTGTATAATGCCTTGTACCAGCATAACCCTCATAACACAAATCAGGATGTGTGTGGTGGTCACCTCTGGTTTGGAGGAGACCTGATCTAACTTTAGGAGTCCAGATGGCTACCAGAAATTACTTGCTCCAAAGACAACCCCACATAAGCTTGGTTCTAGATGTGCTTTTCATCCACTCACTACCTCTGTGTCTCAAATCCCTAACAGTCTGAAAACAATGACAACAAAGGTCATCTCTAGTTAGTATTGCACTTTAAGTGTCTAAAACTACAGTTTAAACTACTGACCCAACTCCTTCACTGATGAAAATAGCTGCAGTCCATTTGTTTCAGCAGCAGCACTTTGTGACCTAAAGCAAGACTTTAGGTTCCCCTTGGCTTTGAATTCTGGACTGGATATTCCTTTCACTGGCACTGGTGCCTATCAGCAGTGATTTGGCAGAAAGGCACCAGACCCAACTTGTGATCCTGACCCAAGCTCTGTTATTTTGTGGCTATGTTTGTGAGAATGTGTTTAAATAAATCTGTGAGTTGGTGGGAGGTCACGTGTTCTGGGTTTTGAACACGGCTCTAAAATTTGGAAATACTTATTCCATCACTTGTCTCAAAACTTCGATGGAAGTAGCAATTCAGAGCACACATTTCTCTCTGATCTTTGTAGAAGCTGGACAGTAAATGCTTTCAGAAAGGAACCTTTATCACTTGCACAGCAGAGGTTCTTGTTCAGTTAGAACTACATGTTTGTTTGTTTGCTTAAAAAATTAGATTTCCGTTGAAAAGCAATGGTTTAAATTAAGAAAAAAAATATTTATGAAACTTAAAAAGCAGGTTCAAGAAGCTCTGCACTTCAGACAAGTTCTAAGGATTTTAAAAATCCATAAACACCACGGGGTTCTGGCACTCTAATTATGAATGTTTAGATTTTGGTATTCATTTCCTCCGATCGAAATACTGCAGGATGAATTATTCACCCAGTCTATGTACAGGGTCATGGAACTTAATCCCCTCCATTTATTTTAAGTGAATGTCATGTTTGTAAAAAGTGCCAGATTGACAGACAAGATTCAACCCTTCTGATAACCTCCACTTTGTATCTCAAGCTGTTTAGAAGTAAAAACTCTTGTAGTTAAAATTATTGGGTCATGCCCGTCACTGTTGAAAATCAGAGAGAAAAATCAGGGTGGATATTTTTCTTTAGTAGCATAGTTTTAAATCACATAAGGTGAGGTTTTCTCTACTCCCCCAGCTTTAAAGTTGGGCCAGAGGAAGCTGGATGCTTTGTGGGTATGGCTCAAACCTCCCCTGCAGCAGAACCCCCCTTGATGCTGGGCCAGTCCTTACCCATCCCAGTGCCACCTGCTTGGCTGAAGGCACCTCCTGGCATCCACCCCATCATGGGTTGGAGTGGCAAAGCTTTGCAGCACTGAAACAAAACTAAGGATGACTCATTAATTCAGTGAGTCAGTGACAACAGCTTTTCAGCATCGGTGACCTACGACAGGTGACAGCTGGTGGTCCCTACACCAGCTTCTCCATATCCTGCCCTCAGTAGTCAGGGCAACATCTTTGTCACATTCTGAGTAGATGCTATAAACCCAAGAGTTATCACAGTTGTAATTTAAGTCAAGGGGGTTGCTACTTTGTGCCATAAGACCATACTAAGAAAGGCTACACAATGATAAATATTAAGGCAACATATATATGATTGTATCAAAAAATTATCAACAATGCCTGCATTCATAGGAGCTCTTCAGGAGCTCAGATTTGCCCCCAAATCATGCAAAGTGATCAGTTTCTGATTGCTGAGAAGCCCCGGGCAGCCTTACCTGTGGGAGCTGCAGGAGGCAGGGACTTGAGCATTGGTGGCCCAGCAAAGAGGTTGCACATTGCCTGGCACAGATCTAGCTGATGCTCATCAGCTTGTGGCCAGACACTGTCCCAGCACGGGATCAGGCAGGGCACAGCCCAGGGAACCTGCCCAACAGGCTGTGTGGATAAGGACACCCTGTTTCTGGCTGAAGAGAGGTGAACTGTGGGGTTGGGTATTGCATGGCTCGGGGCCAAAGAATTGGCCCTGGTCCATTTAATTTACATGTACAGACCCAGTCAATAAATCCAGGTTTTGGTTTTTTTGCATGGACAAAGCATGAAGTAGGTTCTTGGGGACCAAAAGCTGCCTTTCTTGACTTATATACCCTTGGCCTGTGATGGTGGTTTAAATTGGAGGGGAATGGTGGGGAGGGGAGTGGTGCTTGGCAAAGTGATTGTGTCAAGCAGTATTTTGCCTTGGTGTGATGCAGCACTGAGTACAACAAAAGGAAGTACCAGCAGTTGGAGAGCATCCTACAGCATGGCAGTTTGTACAGTACATAGAAACATTTTCTCTTCTCTTTGGTGAAGGAGGCCTCTGGCTTTTCCCAGAGTAGAGTGGGGATAACTGAGATAACTGTAGAGGAGGGATAACTGCTTCCTCTGCAACTTAGGTCAGAAGCACAGCCAAGGGCTCACGAGATCACTCACAGTGAGGAGCCCTGCTTAGAATGGGGCTTCCAGGCACAGCCTTGAGCCCACTGCTTGGTACCACCCTGCTTGGGGGTGGGCAAGCCTAGAGGAGCAGAGTGGCCTCGCGGAGTCCAAACCACCTCACCTGAGCTTCAGAGGTTGGAGGTTTGTGCTGTTTCAATGGCTACAAGGCAATTTAGAGTCTTGCTCCAGATCTTTTGTCCTTCCAGCACCCCTTTTGGGTTTCTGTACTTCTCTGCAGGATACCTTTGGGTTGTGGCTTTTCATGTCCTATTGTTCCAACCTGGCTCTAGTGGCTTTACTGCCCCTGTGCAAAGCCTTTTGTTGCTCTTAGAAAAAAAAACAGAGAGGTGCACGTCCTTTCACCTTCTGAAAAGCCCTTTACACATTGAAAGAGGCAGGGAGCTTGGAGAACAGGAGCTTTTTAGGACCTGTCACCCTTTCTACTTTCCAGTAAAGTCAGCGGAATAATTTTCCATGTGATTTAAGAAGTGTAGTCATTTACAGTTCAATTATTTTAAGGTTCATATTAATTAGTATTGTTGCAAAAACTGATATTTAGAGCTGAGGCTAAAGTGTAATTCTGAGACACGGCAGGGGACTTGTAATTGGAGTTGAAGGTCAGGTCACATATTTAGATTTTAAAAAGAATACAGCAAGTTTATAGATTGAGAATGACAATTATGTTGCTGCAGCAGCTCTGTTTTGTACTAATATACCTATCAGAGACTTGTGGCAGGGTTCCTTCACTGTCTCCTGCTGGTTTAGATTGCTCTACGTGTTTGTATTGACTCCAGCAGGATTACTGCTTGGTTTCCCAAATGGCAACAAGAAGATGGTCCAGCCATTGGAACCATGAGTAACACTAGTAGGAAACTCATGAGCCTGAAATGAGGACAGTGCTATCTATAAATACTGGATATTTAGGCAGGAGAAATCCAGAGGGGGATTGAACAAGTGAAATGTTAGCATCATATGAAGTTTCAGCAGAAACAAAAGTCTGTTTCATTTCTTAACTCTGTACTATCCAGGTTAGGTCTGGTTTTGCCAGGTGATTAAAAATAGCAGATGCTAGAAGATTTCCTGCGTCAATACCTGTTCTTTCATATTCAGATTGGAAATGTTTATGGGAAAAAATACCAACCCAAATCCTAAAGCATAAACACTAGACAAATTAAAGCTTAAGCAAGATAAATGATCTTGTTTTGTACCTGTTCTGCTGGAGAAGCATTTACAGGGCGTGAAATAAACCACTGAATAGTTTTTATTTAAATAAGGAGTCATTCATTGTGAAATCCTACTGTGGCAGGCTGAAGGACTCTCCCTTCTCTATTTAAACAGAAACCCTTCTCCCCAGTCTATGGAAGGACCTAGGAAAATAGCTCGCAGGAAAACACCCAGCCCTGCAATTGTTTTGTGCACAGAAGCCCTTTTGAAACCAGGAGAAGCTGTGAGCAAAGAACATGTGCAAGGTTATAGCCCAAGTACCTAGAAAACATATTTTTAAAAGACATCATCAGTACTACTGCTGCTACAGTTCTGACTCATGCTCTAAGCAAACAATTACCAAAGAGCTTAAGATGTTCCCACCTCCCCCAGCTCTTTGTTACCTCTCCACTCTGGGAAGCGTTGCTTCAGGATCGGTGCCTGCACCTGCCTGCTACAGCTCAGGGTTGAGCCCACCCTTCTTCAGGTCTGGTATGGCCACGGTCACTGTGTGTCCAGCTTAAAGTGTCACACATTACCTGCCAGGGCCTGGCCACAGTGGTCAACACCCCGTGTGAAATTTGGGAAAGGTGGGTGAATATTACAGCCTACCTGCTCCAATGCATGGGACTAATTGTTGAGAGGATGAAGGTGCTCAGCATGAGAGATGGGAAAACTCATCACAATACCTCCAGCAGTAGCTCTCAGATGTAATGATCAGATGCAAACGTGGGCTTAAGGAGTCTATGAACTCCAGCTTACGGGAAGGCGGGCACGTATTCCGGGGAGGCTTCTCTGTTCCTGCTCTGCTCTGTGTGATCCCTAAACATCTACTGCTGGTCCCTGGCTGGGACAGGCTGCTGGGAGAGGCGTGCAGGGTTGATGTAGGGTTGCTGGTCTTAAAAGAAAAGCACGAGGAGGCCCCTCTGCCCCTGAAATCCAGGGGAGTGGTTATGGGTGGCTCTCTCGGTGTCCCCACTGGCCCTGGTTCTTGTACAAAGCCTCAGCAGCCTCTGAGGGCTGCTGCTTTTAGGGCAGATCTACTGTTGTCTTACTCAGAAACACTTTTTTCCCTTTCCTTTCAGGCACCCAATGGCCTCCCAGCTGTCAGCAGTTTTGTGTCAGCACCAGCCATGCCTCCCTACGCCACACCAGCCCAAGTGTCACCCTACATGACCTACAGCGCTGCCCCGTCCAGCTACATGGCCAGCCACGGCTGGCAGCACACTGGAGGCACCCCGCTGTCCCCTCACAGCTGTGACATCCCAGCCTCACTGGCGTTCAAGGGCATGCAGACGGCCAGGGAAGGCAGCCACTCTGTCACAGCCTCCGCTCTCTGATGCAGGAGCCTGTCCAGGACCCACCACAAGCCTGGTCTGGTCATCCCCCGAGCCTGGCTCACAGACTGCTGTCTTTGTGCCAGTGGTACCTGGCATTTCTCCTCATGACTTGTCTCCTGAAAGGCTTTTGGGATTGAAAGAGCTGAAGGCAAGAGCAGAAACTGAAAGAAGTGTGGTGGTGTGTTTAAGTAAAGGCCTTGCGTCCCTCAAAGGGCTCGTGAAGCCTTGTCCTCCTCTCTCCTGGTCAAACCACACATATTTATTCTTAATCATCACAGACTTTCTAAATGTGCAATTGTTATTGAGATTTGTGTAAAAATATCAATAAAGAGAAATCCCCACAGCAAATTCTACTATGCCTTGAGTCAGCAAAATCGGCCAAATGGGAGGTGTTTGCCAACTGCCTGGAGAACAACCCTTTCAGCAATGAGGTTATACAATCCACTGCTATTAAGAGCTCACTTTTTGTTTGTATTGTTGGGTTTTGGTAACCAACCACAGAACCAAGGCAATAAGGCATCTCTCAGATTCTTCTGGCATGTAGCCATCATCAGGCAGTAATAATACCTTTGTGTTTTCATCCACTTGTAAATATAGGCTTTTGACAGCATTTGTTTTCACCTTCCAGTACATTTATTTCTACCTTTTTTTTTTTTTAAGTTAAAAAGGTGATTTTCTAGCTATTTTCTGTGTCTTTGCATGGTGCAGTGATAGCTTCAGGTGATGAGGTTTAGGTAAGTTTTTTTTTTCATCATGTATTTTGTGCCTGCAGTGGAGGTTTCAACATTTCATGAAATAGTTTTTGTTAGCAGAAGATTAAAAGGCAGAAAGCCAGCCAAGTAACTCTTCCCAGCTACACTCAGCCTCCCACATTCATGAAACCCCACATTTGCATTGTGTACAAACAGAAATGGGTAGAAAAATATCCAAACAAACCTGAAAACCACCGAGGAAAATGCCATTAATGTGCAGCCCATGCAGAGATGCTTACAAAGCCACGTCAGGCAACAACCTCACTGAGAGACAAAACTCTTAGATTATTGCCAGCTCACTTGTTCCAGCATTTTTGGCCCCAAGATGATGTTGTAATCTTTTTAAGAGGAAGTTGTCTTTAATTTCTGCTTTAATGAATGTAAAATATGGCTCTTGGTAAAGATGACATTGTTGTTCTGAAGCCTTTTTTTCCCTTATAGGTATACTGGTGGTGGTGCTACAAACACAGATATTATTTAATATTAACAAATTCCCTTTCTGCATTCTTGTATCCAGTGGCAAATACGCTGTGCCAGTTATTTTGTTTTAAACTTTAATCCCCAAAGTTCTGATCTTTGAAAATTTACCTGTTTTCCTTGGGCAATAATAAAGTTCTGACTGTTATTCCAGGATGCCTTTACGTGCTGTAGGTATGTTCAGAATATGAACATGGAAAAAAACCAATGAAGCCTGGTGTGACATTTCATATCCTTCATAGAATATTACTATGGTGTGTATTTTTATGTGTTGTGCAATAACTGAAATTACACTAGAGATAAAGCAGAGGAGAAAACTTCAAATATTGCTTTGTCTGCAAATTAAACAGTCACTTACTGGGAAGGTAAAATGCAGTCCTCTCTTTGTGGATTTTCAGCTTTCATCACCGCGATGGCTGTGGGTAAATTCTCCTCATAATCTGAGCAGGCAGTACCTATGTACAGTGTGAAACACAGATGGTACCAAAAGACTGCTGCCACCCTTGCTTTTTACCTTAAGAAATAGTTAATGGAACTGTATTTCTATAAAGAACACAGGTATTTTATTGTGGCCCTAAGGAAAGAAAGATCTGATCTCGGATGTGAGCCCGTAATCCTTAGCTGCAAAGGTATTCAGTAGCTGTATAGCTTAAAGATGCTCAAACCCTTGTTATTCAACAGAATAGTTTTTAAAGAATGTGTCTTTGAAGCCACTAAAGGTGATGTGTGCACGTGGGCATCTCCACTCTGCCACACCATTAGTGATGGGACAGGTGTTTCTGCCTTGGTGCAGCTGTAGCTGAAATAAGTTGAGCCTTGATGCTGTGAAAAATAAATGGCTTCATTCTAGATAAGCTCTTCACTAAAAATAAAATAGAGGAAAAAAAAGACAAGAAAAGATCACAAGTCAATAAATGATTAAGTTGGCAATGGGATTTTAGCTTTCAACCTGACTGGATTATAGAATTATTGAGTAAATCTATCTATAGTTACCCATACAGCACAAACCAGGTGCATCAGAGGAAAAAAAAAATTAAAGCCTTTCATAGCACAGCTTTTTGAGCTCCAAGAAATTCACAAGCCTGTAACAAAATGTGCCTATATTAAAAGTTGGCAAAATTTTCCCAAGCAAATTACTGGTGTAATTTATAAAGCGAGGTCAAGCCATGATGTTAATTATTCCTCACGTGGCAACACACCACCATGCACCATTTCTGGTGTGTTTAGGTGCAGATCTTTGCACATCTGCCTGCTGTATCCACTACCTTACCCCCAAGTGGAAAGTCAGTGGGGCTGTGTGCAGAAAGTGGTGTTCAGAGTACCTGACCTTGAACTGCCTGGGATGACTTTTTGCAGTGTGAACTTCTGTAAAGATATATATATTTTTTTTTCAAATGTAAACCTACACTGCAGCACAATCCTTTGCTTTACTTCTTTTTCCCCTGCTGATATTCCTGGGTAAATTGAGAAACAGGACATGGTAACTTACTAGTCACACAACTTTAAGGCACTTCACAATAAACAAAGGAGCAAGAGGGATGATTATTATTTATTTTTTAAATACTAAACCAGGGGCAGCTGCCACTGTCAGGAGCAGGGGAATAAACCTGGAGTGAACCCACTGAGGTGAACACATTAATTTGGGAACTACGGAGTACACGCGAGTGCAGGATGTCAGTTTTCATTCTGAAAAGCCTACACTCCATTCCTAGAGTGGCAAATGTTTTCAGAGAAATCACTGAAGCCTAATTCTCCCTTCTGTGACAGCCCCACTGTGTTTGCATGGTCCTGCTGCAGATGCCTCCAGTGTAGAACTGAACCAGGCACAGTCTGGAACCAGGATTGGTCTGGCACGTTCATGGATTTGTTTTCCAAAGCAATGCTGTGTTTTCTGCTTTCTTATGGTTCTCTTTTTTTTTATCAAAGATCAGGCTGAGCTGTTAACTGAAATAAAATCATGTTGGAAAGGATGTAAAGCCAAGGGCTATATATGTATATACAGTATGTTTAAAGCCTTTTATTTTTATATTTTGGATGCTCTAAATTAATAAAAGACTAATTCTAAACCATTTTGCTTTTAGTTTTCAAAATGACCTTAGTAGTGTCTTCCCTCTGGCTGAGTTCCAATAATGAAATGCAAGAAAAAGGAACATTTGTCTTGAAAGGATAAACCATAACAGAGATAATTTTATTGATTTTAGCTACGAAGTGGCACAGGTAGGAGAAGCCACTGTTGTCAAATCTAGCCCAAAGAGAGTTTATTGAGCATGTCAGCACAAGCATCTTCGAAAGTGCTGAGAATGCATTTCTATTTTTAGCTTTTTGTCACTTTTCTAATGGATTAAAACCACTCACGAGACAAGATTTCACATGTGGACTCTCATTTGCAAGTAACAAACTGGGAAGGGATTTTTTAGTGTTGCTGAGAAAAAGGTTTGTGCCACCTTAGGAGGAAGAACATTTAAAGTCTTCTGTTAGCATAGCAGAGATGACTGCATTCACAAACTACTTTGGATGGCCAGTAAAGACAGAAATGCATCACTGGAATAGGATTTCTATTTACACTGACTGGGAAAAGCAACAATTTTAGCTTTAGACAACATTCTTTATCTATAAAAAGGTGCATTTCTTTGAGGTGTATGCCATATTTATGATTCCATATGTGCTACCTGGTCTAGAACATCATTTCTCCATCCCCTGATGGTAACAGTTCTCTAAAGGGGCAGTCAAAGTGCATTGAGCTTTTTTGTCCCAGGACAGCTCTTTAAGAAGGTGAATAAACCTTCACAATAAAATCTCTTATACCTAAAAGTATTTTTTTCCTGGTCATTTATTTCCTATTTCCTTCTGTGATTCCCACAGCTGGTTGGCACTTTTATGTAAGTTGGTTCAGAAGAATTATTTTCAGTATATTTTGTGAGGTGAATGAGATTTGTATGATGCATATGGCCAGGAACAAGCAGGACATTTCATAGCAGTATCTGTGTTTTTAAGGCTGTGGCTAGTTGTGCTGTCCTTCTTCTGTCCTAGCTCCCAACAACTTAAGAAGTTTGTTTATCAGTGTTGAAATTGTACTGCACTGAACTGAAACTGGACCCAAGACTGATGCAAGAGTTTGCAGAGTATGGGGCATGTTCCTAACCTGGAATCAATGGAGCTATTAGTTTACACTACCTTAGTATGGCCCCACAGGATTATTCCATTTTTTCCTTCAAAATCCCTTGAAATTGATTACGTTGCCCTTTCAACTAATTTTTTTTTTTAAGTTTATTGACTACATAGTATAATTCAGTGTCCAGAATTTTCAGTTTGTCCTTCAAAAACTATCTTGTTCTTTATATTTCCTCTTGATCCAGTAAATTGAGCTCAAGCATCAACTGTACTGTTTACTTATGGGCTTACAGAAAAGCATGTGCCTATCATTTTTCTTGAATCAGGACCTGAAGACCAAATTTGGTTTGAACTGTACTAGCTTCAGTGTAATATGAGGGCATTAACACCATAAAGGATGATAAGCACTTTTACTTTATTGAAGTGTATTTTAGAATGGATGTAATTTTAAGATGTACATTTTTCAGCACTGCTTGTGATCAGCTGTGTCCTGAAGCCATGCATAAACATATTCATAAACCAAAAGCATCACTGCACCACCTGGAAGAAAAGATACACATATAAAATTCAGTATTTTCAAGATTTTATAGAGCATTGGTACTGTGCAACCTAAAGCAGGATATGTCAAAGACTTCCTTGCAAAATGGATAATTCCACTGATTCCCTAATTCATTAAAAAGCCACCAAATCTTGAATCATACCAATTTTACTTCATATTAGAACATAAAGTTGATGTGAAAAGCTTGTACGTTAACATCACCCTCAGTGTGATTTTTCCCAACATTTTTTTCAAGCTCAGTGTTTTCCTTTGTTCTTTTACAAGTGGATATGTCTCTATTTGTGTGTTGGTTCAGAATGAGATTTGCCCATGAAGGAGCAACTTGAATAGTGGAGTGACAAAAAGCCATCACCAGGATGATGAAAATGCTTCCAGGTAAGAGTCAAGAAAGGTTTTCAGCTGTTTGTTTACTGTATCTAAAGCAGAAGATGATAGGATTGAGATAATTCCTGTGCCAGAACCTGGCTATGAATCTAGAGGCAAGTTGGGATCTGATGAAATGGCATTAGCTGCTGGAACTGATGACAGTATAAAATTTCAGCTTGAATGCAGTAAAGTATCTTTGCTGTTAGCACAGCCCTCCTGTAACCAGGCTGTAATTCCTGTATGAGCTAAAGAAGGGAACATTTCCCAAGGTGTATCAATACAGAGAAGTTTCCAGTTGGAGAAGATGGGGAAAGAGAATTGGATTTCAGCCAGCAGGAGTGGAAGTGTCACAGTGTGCTGCTACTTGTGGGTGCCAGTACTGAGGCACAAATACTCTTGCATTTGCTTTGCCTGTTGTCTCAGGTATCAGGTTAGAGTGGCACCTCTAACAAACAAGTCTGATGAACTGGGCCAGCCTTTCCAGGTCGATGGGATAGGCTCAGAAAACCAGGCACACAGAACTGAGTTTTCCCATGTTTATCCTAAGGAATCATCACTGGACTTAAAATCCTCCAGGAACACCAGCTCGTAGGCAGAGCAAAAGTTTGCAAAAGGCTTTGACCAACACACAGATCAGAGACACAATGGCTAAGATGGGATCTGAACTCCTATCAAGGTGGATTCCAATTCTCATACTGTGTGATCTGTTTGTGTATCTCTCTTCCTGAAAGCATTCACACGTTGAAGACAGGAATTACCTTTCCAGTCACAATAAAGACTGCATTATTGTTTCATCCAAAGCCAAATCTTTGTATTAGTCAATGGGAATACAAAAGCATTCAGAATGAAGTGCACACTTGCCTGACTTGCTGGACCTGGGCCAGAATGCATAGTCATTTGTACGAGTGAAAATTTAATTCCAAAATCTGCTGTGCTAATGGGTACTGGAGAAGCAAACCCCTTCCTTCCCTTTGTCCTGGATGTAATATAGCATCACTGGAGTGTGAGGGAAAGGTTGTCAGCTCCAGATTTATGATGAACTGCCTTGTTTCCCCTCCCCACCTTCTTCCTGCACACTAACCAGGCATGGTGTAGCACTTAGCAGATGGACTGGATGTGCAAACACATATAGATGAACCTAATGCCTCCTTTATACTGTAGAACAGACTCTGTACTACTTGCTTTTGACCATGTGTGTTCTTGCCTATTAAGCCACCTTACACAACTGGAAATACCATTTCATGGGAATGGGATACCACCCAAATTGTGGCTTCTGCTCTTTTTGATGCTGCCTCTGTGGTCTGGAAAAGTCTAAGGGACCAGTGCTTTGCTTTCATGATTGATCAAAACCCCCAGTCAGGGAAAACAGTCTAAAAGTTGAGGAAGATCTAGCTCTCAGCCACTGTGCTCCTGCATTTGGACTTGGAATCAGTGAGAAGGGGTCAATCAAGAAACCCAGTTTTAAGTTCTCCTTGTCCTCATGGTCTTCTAGGGTCATGCAAGTCCTTTCACAGCTCATGCTATTGGCCTTTCAGGATTTGTTCTTTACAGTCCCCGCAGAGCACAGGAGAAGAAAATAACTGGAACTTGATATGCTTGGATTTTGCTTCAACTAGCTGAGAGCACTTCTACCAGAGAGACTCAACCTGCATTTTAAGGTGACTCTACAGAATAGTCCTAGTGAAACCAAAAAAATCACATTAGAAGAAAGAGGGAGCTTTAAGAAACGTTTCCAAAGGTTTTACATTTGCATGGATGCACTTTGGCTTGTTCAGAAAGGGAACACAAACCAGCAGTTACATGGATCTGTGATCCTCTGATGTGGGTGTGTAAATGATTTTATTTTTAGACACATATTTAGCCAAACCAGTCTATGATACTATTAGATCATGTTATTCTCAAAAGGAATCATTCAAAGATGAAAGAGAATTTGATGATTTCTGGTACACTGCTTCATTTATTCGACTGACTCTTGCTACACTTTGTCAAGAAACTGAAAATCAGAAAGCAAGAACAAAAGCAATACAGAGGGAAAATTACCTGGACCAAGCCTCATGATCTTGGGAACCAAGCCTTTGTACAGAGCCAGAAATCTGTAGCAGAAGAAAAACAAACAAACCATTTCAAACAGTATTCTTGCTCTAAAAGAAGAATGGAATTTTAGCATGTTTGTTAAAATGCTGGCAGAGCA
>VWZY01000771.1:188409-243409 GCA_013399075.1 Chloroceryle aenea | reverse complement strand
TACCACTGCTCTGTGGACTTTTCATGGTTCAGAATGGTCTGAAGTATTTTTGTCATGAAATTTGGTGCAAGGACCTTTTCTTCCATAGCATCAAGAACAGCAGGCTGCATTTTGGGTTAAGCAATATATATCAGGCAAAAATATTTACTTACTAAACACTGAATATTGAGTTTTGCTGCTCCTAGCAAGTCCTTTATATTTGAGTGACTGAAGATTTTCCTATTTCAGTCAATTCCCAATGCCAGCGTTGCCTGCTTTATGACTGAGAATGGATTTTAACCAGCCATGCTATGGTATACACTAGCAGTCCTATATAAGTTGATTTTTTACCATATTTCTCATAGGAAAGGCTTTTTTGTGGCATTCAGCACTGTAATATCCAGCTCATTTAATTCATACAACAGAACAAAAATAAATGTAGCTGTTAAAAATAATTCAGAAAGTTATTTTTTCTTAAAGCATAGGTTAGTGGCATTTTACCATGCTAATGCTTCCCACTGGAAAAAGATATTTCCAAATATAATTTAGATCTCTGCATACAACATTTACCTGAAGAGAGGAACAACTTCTGTCTACCAGCTATCAGGAAGCAGTGCCTTTCTTTTTACATCAAAATCTGTCCTATTCCATGGACACTGACAAAATATTCCTAACCATCTAGGTCCCTGTGAAAGGTGACCTAAGGATCAGGCACCTGTCTGGTGCCAACACTGCAGCTGGCTAGCAGAGGCAGTTACCAGCATAGTAAGTTCTGCACCATGCAGTTCACTGACCAAACATTCCATGTTTCATATGTCTACATTAGCAAAAAAAGATTCTGACAAGCTCCTCTTGCTTTCATAAATGGTAGAACTGGAGAAAAAACCATATACAAGTTCTGGTTTTAAGCAAAGGCAATTTTTATGTAGTATGAGCAGAACATTTTAAGTTTAGATGGTGCCACACCACAATAGAGTACCCCACAAGGAGGTGAAATATCAGTTTGCTTATTCACAATGAGATAACTTTGCTGTGGCTGGCTGGATAATGGAATCTGTGACCATCTCAGCTTTTTACCATGCTCTTCACAATCACCTTCTTCTACATGAGGCCAAGCCCTGTGAGCACCATCAGCCATTAAAAATAAAGAGTAAAGTAGGCATCACTAATAAATGCCATATCTAGGCAAGTCCTGTGGGATTTCCCTGCTTTCTTTGGCAGAAAGACTTTTGAGATATTATCTCTCTGAGTTTTTTGGGTTTTACTCCTATCACAACATTTTAAAGCAAGTGCAGACCCTGTAAGTTCCTTCTGAATCATATGCTGCTTAATTCCTTTTTTATATTCCATAATTGCTAGCAACAGAAAATTCTATCCCTAAATCCAGCAGATACACACCATGTATAAAAGTGTCACTCCCTGGAGACATCAGTTTTGGTCTCCAAAGGCCCAGGCTTTTCTTTCCCTACTACTTTATTCACCTGTTTATTTGCTGTGCACTTTATCCAAACCTCTGTATAAATACTTGACCTCAGTCAAAAGCTTCCAGACTATCTTCAGCTGTACTGAAGGAAGGTCACTTAATTCAATAGATATTAATCCAGCAGTGAAAGGACTCTTTGGTAAAGGCATACATGCTTGGAACCCAGTTAATTTAATTCTTTCATAATAAAAATAATATGTAAAGTCATTTTAGACTAGATAATGTCTCACCATAGATAATAGAATAATGTTTGAAGCTGGTAGTTGCAAAGTAGTCTATTGAAGTTAACCTGAAGCTAATACTGAGAATATTTGCATTAATTTCCTTAAACTCCTTCGAAAATGTGAGCTGTAGTAGCTTTAGAGATGAGTTCCATTTGACACTAAAGTGCCAAAAGTGATCTGAAATGACCACTAAATTTAAATGCATTTGCTCAAGGTCCCAGAACAGGTCAGCAGAGAAGCCAGCAATGATGCTGAGAGCCTGCACTTTACACTGCACATTCCACCTCCTTGTGTGTGAGAGGGAAGACTTTAAAATACAAGGTTTTGGTTTGGCCAGCTCTGGTTCTGCCCAGTATTACACCCAGGAATTACAGGACTAGAGAGGGAGATGGGCCAGGAATAAGTAGGGCAGCATCTTGTCCCTTTAGCTAAGGCCAAGTGTAAGAGCATAGGAACTTCTATGGCAAGCTAAGATGTGCCCCAAGACCTGAGCTAGGCTAGACTGAGTAGAATTGTTTGACAACAAAAAGGGCTGTAAGGAAGAGCTTTACCCAGCAGAAATCAGCAGTAAGGAGAAGGGAATTGTATAGACTCACTGCAGGGCACCAGAAAGTGTGTACATCAAAAGATTGAAGTGAGCCTCCTCACTGTTGTGATAACCTCATGTTTTTATTCTTTTAAAGAATATTTACAATTTTTGTTTGTGGCTTAAGCCTTGACCTCATCTTAATGAACAGCTTCATAGTTTTATTGACTTTGAACTTCTGTCCACCTAATGCATTAACATAATAAACTCCTTATTGTAAACTACATTATAACTACAATAAACATATTGATGACCAGGGAAGGCATTCCAAAATGCACAGCCACACTTTGTTTGAATTAACGTGTTTTTCACGTTGGTATTATCTCATTGCAGCAGAAATTTATTTGTCTTTTTAAAATCCACCTGTCAGATGACTGACAGCATAAAGACATGAATGACAACCACTAGGAGAAATGTCCTCCTAGTCTCCAGAGAGACAGGGCTGTCTTCTGGACAAGGTTTACATTTTAAACCAGTCTGTAATCCTCTCAGTGCTTTGGTTTTTGATATAAATAAAATAACTTTTGATATAAATAAGAATAACAAGAATGAATACAAAAACTAAAGGAGTTTCATGGCTTATCAACCTTTGTGACTGATTGCTACTGATGTCTGGAAAGGTGCAAGCCCAGACTTGGCTTCCATGGGCTTATTCCCATGGAATTCAGTGTTTAATAAGGCATAAATTTCCACTGAAGATTTCCCTCACTTGGTGCACTCATAAGATGCACTTGTGGGATCTCAATGATTATTTGTATGTCTTGCAAGAACTTGAGCTATTTTAAGCCTGCCTCTCTGCCAGCTGTGGCTGAACTTGGTGGCCAGTTTCAGCATTATCCTTATTTCATAGAACCATAGAATCAAGGAATGGCAGGGGTTGGAAGGGATCTCTGGAGATTATCGAGTCCAACCTCATAAAACTGTTGCCTTATTTATTTGCCAGGCTGAACAGTCCACTCTCCCATCTCTTCCTCTTTGCCTGCAGAAGTTGAGAGCCCTTTGTCTGAGAAGACAGCACACTGCTCAGCTCTCACTGATGCAGCAGCCCTTTTCACAGGAGCCACATCTGCAGCAGCTGGAGCAGCCAATGCCTGACTTGAAATGAGTTTTGCAGTTGGCCGTGTTTCAGAAGGGACTTTTAACAGACAGGGAGGAAAATTCATATTGTTAAGAAATGTGACAGCCACTTGGAGGTGGTAGCGAGCAAAGGTTTTGATGGAACTTAACATTTACCATCAAACCTAAGTATGATAAAAAATTGAAGTGAGAGCTGCTGGATGCCTATAAAAGCAGGTGCCATAAAACTGAGACGATGTAAATTTACAGACTGATTTGATTGCTGGTGCAGATGCATAGCTGTTAATGATCTATGTTTGATACATTAGGGGCAACTGGAACAAGTCTGGCTTATTCCATTTTCAGTAAACAGAGCACGAGGTTGGCTGGAAATGGTGTGTTTAGCAGAGTAGACTGAACAGAAGAAAAAATATTAATTACAAACATTTACAACCCACACATGTCATTTATATCATTGGACCACTCAACATAAAAGGTTTATTGGTTTTGGCAAAATAAGCTGCAAACATCCCTAATTGGGATGCAAATTTAATGCACAGTTTAACACTGTTGACAGCTAAAAGGCTTCGACAGACATTTCCATACATTTTTCCACTTACGTTACAGATGGTGAGCAGCAGATACATAGGAAAGAGCCAAAATGATTTCAAAAGTGCAGCATTCTCATTTGGCAATTTTTATAGGTTTGTCAATATTGCTAGAGTGAGTTAAGATTTTTTTTTCTGACAAAACACAGAAAGTGAACAAATCAGGTTCTGTAATGAACTAATGCATGTTGAGAAGATGATTTTTCAGACTACCTACAAACCATCTTCTACCAAATTCCTTGTACAGGTTTGATAACTCCTATCCTCCAGTTTGTGCACACTGACATAAGAGGTTTAAGTTACAGATCATGTGGTGGTGCTGAATAAGTGAAGTTCAATGCATGTAACACCTGAGACATAACATTGGCTAGCAGAAGTCAGAAGAGGCTGAGCCATACCCTGTCAAATACAGCGTAGGGTTTGCAGTGATTTTACTGTGAGGTTGATCAGAATTATTTGCTCTATGTACAGAACTGTCTATAGCACTGATGCCAGCTGCTCTAGAGAGCCCTATTAACTTTATTAGTGCTATTAAATGCTATTACCCTTCAAAACAGACTGTAGGCATGAAATCTGCCTATGAGGAATGGTTCCTTGCCTGCTCTAGCTCCTAAGCCATACGCAGGAACAGTGTTGGCTGGTCTGGGCCAAAGCTGTGCCAGGGAACATTTAACAGCACAGATGACTGAGTTTCAGTGATGCTGCTCAATTTACTAGCGCAGATGTAGCCACTGTGCAAGCCACTGTGCAAGCAACCTAGTGCAAGGCAAACCTCTCCACTTCTTTGCAATAAATGCAAGCTAATCCTGCATTGATTAAATAGTCTTTTGGTTTTGATAGTATGTACAGGACAGCTGGGCCACGGGCTGACACCACTGAAGTCATTTCTCTTTTGGTTTCTAGGTGTATTTAAATCTATATTTAATTTTAACAATTCTCTGTATTATACCAAATCTATATGGAGTGGTAATTTTCTCTTAGATCATAAACCTCTGAATCTTTTTGAACAACACAAACACATTTATTCCTATCTTGGTGTCAAGCTATGCTTGTGTCTTCAGTTTTTAGTATGGGTGATCAAAGTACATTGTAAAATATGCTTATATACACCACAAGAAACTTGTAGAAACTTGTGGGTTTGCTGCTCTTCAACAATTCAATTTACTGTAATGATCTGCAAATAAGAAGTGGAGGTTTTCTCCATTTACACAATGTTGCCAACAAAAATATCAGGCTACTCAGAAGTACAGGAAAAAAAGAGGTGTTACTTCATCTGGGAATAGAAGCTGATCTCTTTTGATGTAAATTGCAGCTTCTTATATGAATATCACTACATATTACACCTGTGACTGTTTAACTGTCATAATCTAAACATCACATTAGTGAAAACAGTTTAGTAAGTAATGGACTGGAGTCCTTAATGAACCCTTAGCTCTTGTTCACAGAGTCATTTAGAAAGCTGCCAGTATTACCACGTTTGCATTAGTAAAATTTCCCCATGTTGTAAGGGGAAATGTTTCTTTTGTTAGGTAAGGGAATATAAGACTATCAAATAAAATTGCTTCAAGTAAAATTACAGCTATAAAATTCTCTTTTTTTTTTTTGACAAATTACATAAAGCATGACCCAGTGAGTCTTATTTTGGGCTGGGTCCCTCCCATGTGGATAAATCTGCCCTGATGTCCTTTAACAGAAGACTGAACTCTCTTTAAATAGTCCCCCTACCTGGCCAGAAGACCCTACCTACTGCAGTTCTGCCACCTCCTCAAGCTTAGCCCCTTACTGTAGGATAAATACTGAAAGAAGTTCAGAAACTGATCTTTCTCTTCCAAGCCACAAAAGAAAAGAGCATGCATATGGAACACAAGCATATCACAACTGCCTTTTTACATTGCTACCATGATATGAAAGGAAGTTCATAAAAATAAGGATTCAAATGTAACTATTTATACTGAACAATTTTGCTTAAAAAGGGAGAAATAGAAATCCTTGCTTTGCTTCCATTAAAATGCTAAAGATTTCTGCAAAACAGAGCTGGGTTAGTCACTGTTTATCACTAAATACCACAGCTTTGCACAGAAAAATACAGTGTTGCATTGAAAAGCCAAATCTCTTATCTGTTTGTCTGTTGCATTGTATGAAGAACTTACTTTATTGACTGGAAGGATGTTTTTCACATTGAAGTAGAATCCAAAGTAAACCATGTTAAAAACTCCGTGACGGCCCAGGGTTGCAGTAAGACCTTTGTTGAGTCCTTGGAACCCCAGACCATCAGTTTGAATGATCTGTCGAGCTTGGACAAAGCTAGAAGGTTGCTACACAAGTTAAGCAAAAGAAGGAAGAGATCATCTTTACAAAAAAGAAAACAATAACCATAGCACTATTTCAATCCTGTTGACAAACAGTGTTGCCAATTCTTGTCATTTGATCTTAATTCTCAACATATTTGTTATTTTCTCTTTCCTGCAATCATGTAAAAATCACAACTTGCATTACAAAAAAAAAGATTCCTCATTTTTCTGATTGCATAAAGAAGATGAAATTGTGACTTGAGTACTGTAAAAGGCTTAGGATCCCTAAAGCAAAGTAAAAGTTCTTAAAATAATAATTAAAAAAATAGATTTTTATAGAGCAACATGTGGCTTTGAACTGGAAATCCTGTTTTGTCCTCCTAAGGAATTATTTGACTTAAAAAAGCGTAGGTAGATTTTGAAAATCAGAGCACATTTAAATTCCCAGTTATATATTTAGGAAATTGACTTTAGAAATCCCATCTCGAAAATAATTCCCAACAGGCATAGAAACCATTTTATTCAGTCAACTTCTATTTATCAAAAAGCAGAAAGGAAAAACCTTCCTCAGAATCCACTTATAAGATGATCAGTTCCTCAGACAGGATCCTCCTGACTACACACACATTTGATCTGATTTTCAGGATACTGTGATACTCAGAATCAGGTGCTTCCCTCTGAACATTTTACATTTCTCTTTAGTAAAATGATAGAAAAGTTCCTTTCAAAAAGTTGTTGACTCGACTTTGGCTTTTTCCAAAGCATAAAGCCAGCTCTGGGTAACCAAATACTGAATCAGAAAGGCAAAACATGACTTCCACTAGCAGTCCCCACCATGAAAATACTGATTTCAATAGGCTGATTTGTTTAATAGCTTTCCATTTCAAAATATCATTGTGGTAGATGAACAGCATCAGCCAAATGATGCCTACCACAACTGACACAGCATATGAGTTATTTAGTTTTTAATACTAAGTTTCATTTTGTTTTTACTTATTTTGTAACTCATGTTATGCTCTGCATACATTTTACTATGGTTTACTTTTCTAACTACCCCCAGGGCTTCAAATCACAGTCTGTTCTAAAACGTAGATACCCCACATGGAATATGGTCCAGATACCAGCAAGAACACCCTGTATCATGCACAGAAAATGAGGACCAGATCTTTAAAAAATAATATTTTCTTACTACACCACCTTCTATAGCTGGGCAGTTATCCATGGCTAGAGTTAAAAAAAAATAGAAAACCAAATAACAAGGTGTTGGACCTTCTAGCAGTTTACCTTGACAAAAAGTCACCATTATTTTTACCTGTAGCAATCTACATTATAGAAGTGCTGCTACATGATTTATAGTGGCCTTCCACTTTAATCCCATCAACCCTCGAAAGATGATCTGGTACCACAGAATAATTCAGCTGTCACCACAGTGTGTGAATATTTGCTTTGGGGGTGTGCAGGAGACTGGGTGTGGGTGTATGTGTTCAGGCTCTTCCTTGTTCCTTTTAACCAAGATATTATATCAGTACAATAGTCAAAGAAATATGTGAAGTGCATTAGGTTTCATCATATAGTATGAGAGCTACGCAGTGGGGTAGGTACATATGGTATTTAAACAGTTTAGAGCAGTGCATGGTAACATAACATGCAGAAGCTTCTTGCAACAGGCTTGAGTTTCCATGTGTTAGTGGGAAATATTCTTGAACATATTCTTAATGAGAACTCGAGATGGTGCTAATGAAGTCACTGGAGTTTTCCTGATTTACAGCAAAAATCTGAAATTCCAAGACTTTAAAAAGAAAAGATATATTAAAAATGGGGATGGCTGTGATTTAACTCTCATTGTGCTTTAAGAACTTCAGTCCCTTGGATTTTTTTCATTAGGGCAAACAGCCACTTGTGTTTATATTTTAGGTGTAAACTAGGTTCCTAGTGGAGTCCAAACAGCATTCTCTTTTTTTTTTGCATTATAATATATTATCTGGATTTCATGAAAATTTGCATTGAAATTAAATTCAAAGAATATTCACCTAACACAAAGCACCTTAGAATGGTTTTGAACAGCCACACTGTGATTATTAAGTATTCTGAAGGTGACCAGAAATCTTGCTGTAAATAATTGCATAAAATTTACTAACTAAACACTCCAGACTTCGTTACAAAGTTTGCAAGAGAGAAGAAAAAAAATATGAATCAAAAGGATATGTTGCTCTCTTGCACATTTACAGGAACTAGTTTGCTCAAAGTATAATATTGGTGTATTTACATTCCAAACTAGAGGTTTTATTCATGCAGGTTAACTGTATCTTCACAATTGTGAGGCAGAAAGATGCAGAATATCTGCTTAGTTTGCTTTTGCTGGAGCAGTAGTAGCCCATAATGTTTTCCTATCACCTTCCTGAGTGAGATATCTTCTCACACACTGCTTTCTCCTGATTCAGTTTCTCTGCTTCCAGGATCCTCACCTTTTTACTCCTGTACTCTACTAGTTCTCTGTTTCAGGGGCTTTGCTGCCCATGGTTAAAAAAAGTCCATTGTGCAGAACACAATGGACTTTTTCCATTTCTGTTAAGCATGTGAGAAAATAATTTGCATAAAGCCAATATATTATAGATATTCTGCTCCAGATATGAATTTTGAAGTGCATAATAAAGCAGAAAAGGAAGAATGGAGCAATTCTCTTACCTCTGTGAAGGCATTTCTGTTTGTCTGCAAGGTAACCTTTACTACTTCAAAAGGGTTAACCACAACTGCCTCTGTCAACCCAGATCCCAAGCCAGCAACTGCAAATGCCTAGGAAAGTTAAAATGAGAATTAAAAATGAAGGAGTAAAATTATGAAACTGACTGATACAATGCAAACTGGGAGATTCCAGTAATGCAGCAGTATTCTATTACCAAAAAATAGATGCTGACAGTTCATGAAGACAGTATGACAATAGCCATAAACCACATTTGAAAAAATAAAGCATAAAATGTCATAGCACTGTCAATGAAATCTCTTTCCAGATGGAAGAAAAATTATGGTACCAATTTATTATGAAAACATGGAAAAACAATGCCCTTGTGTTATCTTTGGGTGGAGTCTAAAGAAAAATACAAATATAAATGCAGCACCAGAAACAAAAGCAATCTGCACTGTGCACTAGGAAGGTAACAGTAAGATATTAACTTAAACCCAAAAGGAATGAAAGCAATTAAAATAGAGCAGTGCTCAAGCAAATTGCACAAGGAGAAGCAAAGTTCTCCTAAGGAAATACCAATCCTGGAAAGGTTTCTATAGGAATGAGTGGCACAATGCTATAAAGTCTTGAGGAAAAGACTGAGGTCTGTATTTTTGTTAGAGTTGCACTGTGCCTTGCAGGACAGCACTTTGAGGTTAAGGTATCAGCCTAGTCACTGTCCTACACATAAATAAATATAGAAAATGTTATTTTGTTGTTGTTATTTTTTTAGCAAGAATGACTTTTAGCAAGGCTTCCTTGTGACCATTGTTGCTATCCACGTTAACAAATGTTATGATATTGTAGGGAATGACTTTGGAGATATTTGATATCAAAATTAACAGAACTATGCTTTTGATAAATTCTGTTATCAACGTTTTCAAGGGACAAGTTTGAAAACAATTTTGTTGAAGTGGCCCCTTTAATTTTGGACTCTTTCTTTGGGAGGAAAGAGATAGGGCTGTTTATTATACCCATGTTAATTTAGAACATGAAATCCTGCATTCATACATACCAGCCCTGGTGGTAGTGATGCATATCCTAGCAGTTTCTTGTACTGTTCAAAGGTGAAAAACTGTAAACAAAAGTTAGACTGAAATTGTGTTGAAAAAAATGGTGAGCTACTTATGCACATCAGTAAAACCAACACTGGACCTTCACTATCAGCATAAATGCAATAAAAATAATGTTTTAAGTTTGCTTACAACACGTGGTTCATGTTTTTAATTTATAAACTTCTGGCATTAAACTTTCATATAATTAAAATGAAATGCAGTATAAATGCAGTAGCAGATATTATCATTTATCCCAAGAAATCACTCTCACATCTTTAATGTCATGTAGTGCAATCAGTTCCACATTTCTCAGATACTAATCCACTTCTCATCAGAGAGATGCAGATTTTTTTGTAGATTGTGAAGATGGAAAATCTGCACTTTTTTTTTACAAACTTTTACTGTCAACATACACATTTCTTCTAGTTTGTGCTCTTTACAAATAAATCTTTCACCAAACTCTCTGCCTTCAGCCGGTGCTGTTCAGAAGCTCTGAGCAACTGCAGTTCTTAGAGGATGAGTTTTGAAAGCTGTACTCTCAGATCTTTGAACTTCCAGAAAGAAATGAGCAGCTCATTTTGTTCTGCATCAACATGGAGAAAGCTAACTGTGTGTTATGGTTTGCTTTGCAGCCTAATGTTTCTTGCCACCCAATTCCATTAAATTTCAGAACACCTTTTGTGAAAGCTTCTAAAAATCAAAGCAGAATAAATGAATGGATTTTTTTCTTCCAAGAAGAGTTGAGAATAATCCTGACTGTACTTCCCACTGTCATAGGCAGACAGACTCACTGCTTTTTTCCCCTGTTTGTGGCCACAAAGTCTAAGATGCATCAGTCAAGGTATACTGAAAAGAAGGAGTATTTGTGGCAATTTACAGATTATTGGTAAGATGCCTTCTGAAATATAGCACACAATCCTTGTTCAGGGAAGATGAACTCAGACTACAGCATATTTAAAACAGGGTTACCAGGACCATAAGGAGAACTTAAGATATTTTTTTAAGCATGAAGACTAAAGGAGAATAAGTGCTTGCCTTGTTTAGTCTAGCAAAAAGGAAGATGCAAGAGAAGGAAGTATAAGTAAAGATATGTCACAGAGTAATTTGGCATAAAAGTAAAAACTACTCCTAAGTAGAGAGTAGCTTGAGAGCTGATAAAGCTTTCTTATGACCAAAGAAATGGGGTCCTGAAACAGTCTTACAGTAAGAATAATGGGGAAAAAATATTAATCTGTGGTAAGGGAGAGTCTGGTAAATTGATGAAGGAGATTACAGAGCAGCAGGGGACTAGACTTGCTGACCTAAGAGATCATTTCTGGTCCAGTGCTTCTGTGTACAGCAAATCTCCCCAAACCTGACATTGTTTCCAATTCCTATTCTGCAAATACGTTGCTGAAGCCACTGTAAAATCACTTCATGTTGCTGACACACAGGACAGTTCAGAGGGCAGTGAAAATGATCTCGCAGAAGGAACGAGGACAGCAGAAAATCTTGCAGGTTATAAAGAGTAAATATCCAAATTGCAGGTAAAATCAAAGATATTGGAAGTTTCATTCCACATAATTTTCACACATGGAACAACACAAAGCCTGTCACTCCAGTTTGTGAGTCCTGTAATCTCTCCAAGAAGTATTCATGACTTTGCAAGCACCAGGAAAGTGGTTTTTACACAGCACATCCAGTATGATGGTGCTGAACAACAAAAACCTGTCACAGCTTCACCAAGACTGCATCAGAACAGGTGGGTATCTACTAGAGCACAAGCTGTATAGCAAAATTAAATAACTAAACCCTCTGACTTTCCTGGCTACTTTCCAGAGTTGACCTGTAACGCTTGATCAGTTTAGAACAAGCTGATTCAGATGAAGGTGGGATGCTCTGTGCATTTTGCTTGCACACACGAGGCTGTGATCCCTCCCCAGAGCACCTGCCCATGCACCAACCCATTGCATCATCAGAGGAAGGCCATGGGAAATGAGGTCAATGAAAAATAGTAAGAAACATAAGGGAATGGAGTTACTCAGACCAAGCAAAAAGACTGGGTGACCTGTGCTGGGTCTCAGCCAAAGAAGACAAGCTCAGTCCCTCAGGGTTCAGTTAGCACAGACCTATCAGAACAAGCAGCTTTTGGATGAACCATGTGTAAAGAAACATGGATGATAAGCACCATATGGAACAACACTGTCATTTTAACTTCTTTAGACCCCTGTCCTATGGCAAAGTCAACAACATTTCTCAGTTAAGATTTGCTTCAAATGAACTGTCAATTGAATCAGACCCAAAGTGTCAGAGACCTGAGAGATAATGTTTTAATAATGCCACCAGATTTAAAGGAGGAAATATGTGTATATAATGCAAAATTAGGATGTTAAATTCTGAAAATTGAAGGACTGAGACTCTGGCCCATGGACAGATACTGTTTTTTTTATCCTCAGTAGGGATTATTATCTCATTTTGCACAAAAGTTCCTAGAATCAGAGCCCAGATTTTAACTGCCCTCAAAAGAGCGTACAGATTGAACACTTATCTTGAAAACATCCTGCAAATGTGTTTAAAATTGTTCACTAGCCTTGCCAATAATCAGAAAAGATAGAAGTGTTAGACTGTAGGTCTATCTTTTTGGATAACTGAAGACATTTTATATGTACAAATTCACAAGTGAGAAAGTGTCAGTTGTGGGTGGGTGAGTTACTTCACTGATGGAAATTAATTTCTCATTGTGATAAAGTTTGCTTTCTTCTCTCTCCAGCATCTTTCTACTCATTGTTACCCTTCTAACCTTTAATGGAATTTTTGGTATTCCTTAATGTTTTCCATAGTGTTACAGATCTGTAAAATGGTTGTAATAAAGGCAGAAATACATTGCCTAGCAATTTTTTGGTCTTAAAAATGTTACCTTAAAAATCAATTACTTCCTAGAATCATAAATAAAATACCAACTTAATAATAGCTATGCTTTATATATATATTTTTTTTTTAAAGAAAACAGATCAATAGAATATAACTCAATAAAAATGTTGCTGGGTGTACTAAAATGGTTTATATACACACTATTTGGCTAAAAAGTATCTGTCTATATCATATGGATTTATATCATGTATATCCACCCAAAATGTTTTAAAAACACAACATATTTTTTCTTTTTCTCTGCCATCGTATTAAATTAATATCCTTGCACAAAAAAAATATAAATCTCTGAATAAATGTATTTAAAACATGCTATTTTTGTCTATAATAATCAATATTGTCCATCTGGCAAAGATACACTTTAATTCAAGTTACACAGAAAATAGTCAAAGTACTTACCAGATGTCTCAATAACTCTAAGGTAAAAATATATGCTTGAAACAAGATGTCTGGGAACACATGAACAGCATAAATTTGCCCCAAAAGTTCATCTGTTAGCCATTTTATTGGCACCACCACTTCTTTCCTCCAAGTTCAATCTAACATAAAGTTATAAACTTTGACTTTTCGTCTTCCAGAAATACCAGCTTTCTTTTTAGAAGGGAAATAAAGAGAGAGAAAAAAAAAGAAATAGCAAGACAGTCATGAGAATGTAGTTGCCTAAAAGTGAAGCTGTATCTTCAACACTTAGCTGAATAACTGGGGTGAAATAACTTTGGTTTAGTAGCTTTATTTTTACTTGTAAATAACCACACTAGAGAAGTACAGCATTCCAGTAGCACAAGTACATTTCTTTTTAGTATAAAATCTCCCATGTCCATTCTCTAGACACTTTTATGAGATATAAACCACAGTATAACTAGAATTTTTCTGAAATGTTCATTATAAATACAAACCAAAGCTTCTGGAACCAAGAATTTGCCTCTCTGCCTTTTGTGGTGCTTAGGTCTCGGGTCTCAAACCCATAGGCATGGACACAGACTCCCTCTAAATGTCACTAGGCAGTCTGGCAGTGACCAAGGAATATCTTGGGTCCTGTTAAAATGAGGACAACTATCAGTAGAATAAAACGTGGAGATTGAGCCAAAGCAAGCAGTGACTTCTCCAATGGGGAGAAAAAATGTCCAGAAAAGGTTAGTGGAAATTTGAGACAAATTGGAGTTTTTTCAGGTCAAAGCCCAGGTACAAACTCAACTTTGGCTGCTAGAAATTGTGCTGGCATAAAACATCTTACACTGAATTGCTTCAGTACCCAGGTTCTTCCAAGGACATTACTGTCCTGCCCTATTCTGTCAATTTTTCTACTGTAGAATATAGCTGATGTCTCCAGGTAACTCAGAGTCCTCCTGATCTTCAAGGAACAGCATAAAATTTAAAGGAATAATGTAAGGAATTAGAGAATTACATGGTTTAATTAAAAATCATGTTTAGCATTTAAATCTGTTTCTCATGGTTGCAAAAACACTACTAAGCTCTTACAGAAATGCCCAAGAATTAGGTAGAAAGCATCACACTAAGGGAACACCAACAAGATATTTAAGGAGCTGTGAGATTATGATGTCCAAGAGGCTGAGAGAACTGAGTCTGTTTAGCCTGGAGATAAGGCAGCTAAGGGGATCTAACTCATGGCTTCCATCATCTAAAAGTCATACAGAAGACAGAATTTCTCAACAGGAGCACGAGAGGCAATAGCCTGAAGTCGTAACAGGGGAATTTGGACTGGATATAAGGGAAAATTCTTTCTAGGGAAAGCTATAAAGTATTGGAGCAGAAGCACAGGGAGGCTGCAGTCTCCATCCTTAAGGATTTTCAGAACTTGACCAGACAAGGCATCCAAACAACTTGATCTAACCATGAAGTCAGCCCTGATTTGAGCAGGAGGATTTCCAGATGACCTCCAGAGATCCCTCCCAATGTAAATCTTTCTATAACTAAATCTTTCTATAGTTATATTGAATATTATGGGGTTTGAGCTAATTTAATACACTTGAATATGAGAAAGTGACTCAAGATTTTTCACATGGCTCAGGTTGATAGGAGAGAAATCAAACCTTGGTTTGTGTTTTAACTAAATACATGCTGGAATCTAAAAAGCATGATCAGAGTGACTTTGACCTGTTTCAAATGAAATGGAGACAGAGGAAACATCACAGTCTGAAGGAAAGGAATTATTAGGAATCTTCTAAATATCACCCATCTCTTCCTCACTGCTATTTGGTTACTAACCAGTACTTGAGCTTCCTGAGTTGTATGAAATAATTTTGAGCTAGGTGACACATGTCATTTGCATGTAAAATGCTAATGCAAACAAGAAGATGACATTATCAGAACTCCTTTAGGATTCTGTTACAAGGTCACATCCTGTCACTTTATACAAATATTATTCCTCTGTAAAGGTATTGGAATGTGAATGATTGATTGCAGACTAAGGATCAGAATCACATGCAGCCTTTTTAAAAAGAAACAAAAAAAGAGAAAGAAAGGAAAATCAAGACATTCCATATAACAACTGCATTTATATACTTTTGATGTAATGACAGGAAACTTCAAAGTTCTTAAGTAAAAGAAGACAAAGAAACATTTGCTCATAACACGATGGATGTTTGGATAGATTTAGAACTTTAAGATGAAGTTCTTAATTGCTAGGTTTTAATTAAAAAGGGTTGCATGATTTAACTGGAAAAAAAAAGAGGCATTGATATATTTTGCTTAGGAAAGTTACTAAAATAACATTCTACAAATCAACATAAAGGATGACAGAAGAAAATCAGACCAACATTTGACAGCAAATATCCTTTGATAGGCTAGCATCTGTTACAGCTGTAAGAGAGCTGGAGTAAGATGTTCTTTGCATGATGAAGAGTTGTACCCATTACTATGTTCAACACGTAAAAAGGTGAGAGTATGGAGTAGAGTGCTCTTTGGAGTACAAGAAAAGTCAGAGCAGCACTTCAAACCTACAGATATATTACTTCAAGATACTTATTATGAGTGGCTTCTTGTGTTTATTTATTGAGCTATTTTAGTTGTGCTGCAAGATGCTAGGCATTTTCAGTAAAACAAAATGTCTAAACCAGAGGTAATTATGAGGCTAGAATGTCACTTAAAGCATTCTATTAATTTAGATTATATAAAATAACTGTAATTTGTTTTCCACTAACATACACAGCATTTAAGAGCTTTTATCCAACTTCTCTTAATCAAGCCCAGTTTTTATTGTGCTATCAACAGGAAAGTTTCCTCCTAGTAAAAATCAGAGGATTAATATGTCAAATAAGCTTAAGATTCTAATGTCAATCAGTGGGGGAGAAAGAAAAGGTTTTACAGTTGTCACTGTCCCTACTCATATTTTTAAAGGAGGAAGTAGGGAGTTTTTACCTTCACTGCCCTTTTGGGTGTCTCAGCCAAGATGGGAGGAAATATTCCTTTGTAGAAGCCAAGTGCTCTATTGAAGAAAAAAAGAAATTACTTCTGCATGTATAAACAATGCATCATTACCATACTGCCAATTCTATTTTCACTTTGGAGTAAAGCAAATAACCTCTCAGCATTTCCAAGAGTACAGACAAATAACAACACTCTGGTTACTTGCTAGATAACTAAAGTGCTACCAATTCTATTATGTGCTGGGGAGAGAGCTAAAAAAAATCAGCAATGATTAAGTACAACTTACTTTTTTTCAAGTAGACAAGAAATTGCATTTAAAGGAAGAGGACCAGATTTGAAAATGAAATGGAATTATTTCATTGTTTTAATTTTCAATGATAGTATTAAAAACTGAAGTCACAAAGTACAGATTTGGAAAAAAACCCTGTGACTGCAGCAAGGTGCATACAAAAAACCTGCGTGCTCATCTTCAGCTTCTTCTTCTTTCATCTTTAAAATTTTAGTTCTAAATATGCCTCAAAATAGAGGAAGTTGGGTTTTTTTTGACAACTTAGTTTTAACACGAGTTGGCTATTCACAGAACCATAACAGAATGTATTTCATCTTGGAAAAACCTTTGGGCACTATTTTTTGGCTCTACTTACAAAGCCAATGTAGAAGAAACCAGTTCATAAAGCAAAGGATTTGTGTCTTTTAAAAACATTGAAAGATGGTGATGTTGAACGGTGGTGACGTTGAAAGGTAGTGATTCACCTTTCTAGAACAGCCTATTACTTGGATATATTTTTGCAGGGTGTGGAAGAGTTATCACATCAACAGATTCCCCCATAGTTATCCTCTGCATATCAAAGGAAAACAATTGAATTTGTATTCTCTATGTGAATGTAAAATACCACAAATGCTATACCATTTTTTCCACCCTCCTTCTAACGCTTCTCTGGAGTTCTCTTCTTAAGCTGCTCCAAAATAAATAAAATAATTTAGGCTTTCTAAGATGTTCCAGAGTGGGAATATTGCTTATCCTTCCTCTGACGTGAGCAAGTTTTGAATTCCAGTCCATGATAAAAGGAAACTTTGAGCATTTTATACCATGATGGTTTTATGACACTAGAAGTCCTTGGGTAGGAGACTTCAGCAGTTCAGCTGAGTCAGCAGGTATTTGAATTTCACTTTCCAAACACAAATGTATATACATACATGCATAATCTATATCTATCAATATAGATATGAATATAACCATAGGTAAGGATATAACAATAGAGATATACTGGATCCTGTATCAGTCTAGCAGTTCATACATACAGTATATTCTTGCTGATTCAGCAAGCTATTGAAATGTTGAATAACTTTAAGCATGTGATTCATATAGTTTAATGTGAGTTCAAGCTGAAACTGAGGTCCAGCTAGGATCAGCTACAAGAACACAGATCCCTATAAACACTTTCTTCCTTTCACCTCAGTCTATAACACTATAAGCGTATCCATGACAGGCATCCTGTTTGCAATTTCTAGTACTCCAGCATGACTGGAACTGGAAAGTGAAAAGTGCTCCACTGCTCTACTCACAGGTATAGCTCTGACTACAAAAAATAGAGACTCATACTTGCTTAGATTTCCTAATTAGTAAGAGATGCATAAGCAGAGAATTATGATGTCCAGCTACACCTCGTACCACTGATTACCACCTTCTGGGCCTGGCCATTCAAGCAGTTTTCAGTTCACCTCAGTGTCTGTTCAGCTAGTCCATATTTCAGTAGCTTTTCTACAAGGATCTTACGTGAGACAGTGCTGAAAGTCTAGGTAGGTGATGTCCAATGCTGTCTTCTTGTACACCAAGCAGGTCACTTGGATCACTGAAGGTTGTCAGGTTGGTCAAACATGACTTCCCCTTTGTGAATCCATGCTGACTGCTCCCTGGTGTTGCTTGTCCTTCATGCTCCTGGGAACGGTTTCCAGGATTAGTTTTTTCATCTCTTTCCCAGGGATCAAGATGAGGCTGACCAGCCTGTAGTTCTCTGGGTCCTCCTCCTTACTCCTTTTTTAAGATAGAAGTGACATTTGCTTTCCTCCAGTCCCCAGGCCACTCTCCCAGTTGCCATGACCAGTTAAAATTGAGAGTGACCTTGCAATGCTATCAGCTAACTCGCTCAGCACTTGCAGGTGCATCCCATCAGGGCTCATGGATTTAAGTATGTCAGATTTGCTTAAGTATTCTCTAACATGATCCTCTTCCACCAGGGGTAAGTCTTTCTTAGGTAAGTCTTTTCCCCTCTCTCCAGAACTTTGGATTTCTGAAGGCTGGTCTTGCTATGAAAAACAGGAAAAGAAAACATTCAGTGGTTCAGCCTTTTCCATGTCCTGTGCCAGCAGGGCCTTTGTCCCTTTCAGCAGTAGTCCCATATTTTCCCAAGTCTTCCTCTTACCACTTCCATACTTATGGAAGCCCTTCTTGTTGCTGTTGACATCCTTCAGAAAGTTTAACTCCAAGTGGGCTTTGGCTTTTGTAACCATGTGCCTGCACGCTCAGACTCTTTATACTCCTCTTATGTTGCCTGTCCTTGCTTCCACCTCCTACATACCTCTTTTTATACTTTGCCAGGAGCTCCTTGCTCAATCACACAGGTCTCTTGGCATTTTTGTCTGACTTCCTGCATGTCAGGATGGACTTCTCTCAAGTCCCACCCACTCCAAAGTCACCGGTCCTGGTNCCATGAATACTATTTAGGTTTCCTGGACCTGTCTTCCCTCCAGAACATTATACCATGGGACTTTTCCAAGCAGATCCCTGACAAGGCCACAGTTCTGTCTGTTCTCAGATCAACCTGTTCAGATCAGTCTGTCCTCCAGACCTTTATCTTGTTGTGGTCATGCTTTTTGCCACACTCCCTCTTCTCAAGGTCCTGAAATCCACCATCTCCCAGTCACAACAGCCAAGGCTCCTTTTGACCCTCTTATCCCCAATAATGCTTTCCTCATTTGTGAGTATGAGGTCCAGCAGAGTACCTTTCCTCACCCACTCCAAAGTCACCGGTCCTGGTCTGTTCTTTAAAGCTTACCCATAAGGTCTCATCATTCACCCTCAGGCAGAGCTCCATCTACTCCAGCTGCTCTCTCCCATTAAGGGCAACTCACTCCCTTTGTCTTCCCAGTCCTTGGTTCATAAAGCATCTGTATCTCTTCACTGCCTCACTCCAGCCATCCACTGCATCTTTTGGATCCCAGCAAGATCCCAGCCCTGCAGCTACACACAGATCTCTAACACCCTGTGTTCACACCCCACGCTGCCATACCTTAGTGTGCAGTCACTTTGGAGAGGCTTCCTTGCTTGCATGCAAATACTTGAGCTGATGCCACTTAAACCCTGTTTTGTTCATTTTGTGTTCCTCCTTCTTCACGTCACCCCAGGCGCTTTGATTGTCAGCCCCATCCATCACTCCCTCAGAGCTTTGGGAACTCTCATCCCTTGTGTTTTCTGGTTTAAAGCCACTCCAAGGCAAAGATATCACTGCGCATGTCATGTCAAGCTGGTTTGCTTACTGCAGCTGTAAGGTCAGCATTGAAGATTTGCTGCTGGAGAAACCTCTGCTGTGAACCAGAAGAGTCCAAAGAACACAGCAACTATATTCATGGTTCTAGGAGTCCCTACAATTTTAAGGGCTCTGTAACTGGGTTTTCACTGCTTTACTCCTCTCCTCTGCAAAGGCAAATAATGAAAACCAGACAGGAAGGAGTTAAGGTCTATTCCTATGGAACACATTAAGTTGAGAAGTCTAAAAACACAGGAAAATGTTGAGGATATACATATATGCAATATGTAATTCAGTAAACATGGTAAGAACTAGCTCAGTATTTAATTATGAACTGTGGTTTAGTTGTTTTTTCTTCTTCTTCCTCATATGAAAAAGAAACAGAAGAAAGGTTAGTAAGCACAGACAGTGAGATGAAAGAAAGAAAGGCAAGGAGGAAGTACAAGCCAATCTCATCTCATCGCTGCCTATTTTCAACTGCCTAATTTTTTGCATAAAGTGTAGTCTTTTTGAGACCCTTCTGTGTCTGTGCTGGAGGACAAGCAGCTGCCTCCAACTTTTCCAAATAATGCTTAAAAAATTGTGCCCATTAAATCATTTTAAGGATTTGCAGAATGAGCTGTTTACTGAATTTTAAAAGATGACAGTGGTTGTAACAAAAGCTTGCGTGTGTTTGTCAGTCAGAAGGTACCTACACAACAATCTTAGACTTGCCTTCTCTTTGGTCAGTAACACTGATTTAAGACTTTCTGCACACAGTGTATAAAGTTTGGTCAGCTAATGAATGGTGATAACATTTCCTATTTGAAAGATATTATCACCCAGCTTCAGGCCTTCCTTCAGAAAAGTGGTGTTTAGAGAAATCATGGAAGAGCAGCAGCAATCACTGCACTGTGTGATAGCAGAGAGAGGACGTGACATCATATCCCTAGCTAGAGACACTGGAAAGAACAAGTCAATCTCTAACAAACACATCTACATCTTATTTTGGTTTAGCATTAAGAGTCTAAATGAACATCACCATTCAATTGTATTCTGGGCAAGAGCCCAAACTCATCTTTGCAGCAGTTGATTTTGAAACATTACAGTCAATCATATCTTCTCAATTTGTTCTTTCAGGCTTTTGCTATCCTTCTGGTTTCCATTTCTTGTTTGGAAGCCTTGAGTCATTCACTCTGGCAAGGCAACCAACCTAAATCAGTTATTTTCTCCAAATTATACTGAAATTGGGATCTTGCTTAGTTTGTTGTTTTCTTCCTCTGTCTTTCACATAATTTTCCCTTTAAGGACCTAATAAAGCTGATTGAAGGCATGAACACAATATTCCCTTTCTTCTATTGCTGTCAATTCCAAGTCTCTTACCCGCATTGTTTTATAATTGAAACAGAAAACCTCTGAGGTCCAATTCTGCTTTCATTACCTCTGCATTATCCCCAGTATAAATAAAAGATCTTGGTTTCATGGACACATCAGTTACGTTAAACGAATGTGCGACTTTCTGATTGTAGAAAAGGCTTTATTTCAACAAAGGGAAGGAATTTTGAAGCCATGCTTGGTAAAAGGGTGGGTGTTCTTCAAAAAAACAAGGAAGAATATTACTTTAATATATCTATTGGTGTGAAGTAATCTTTATGTTGACCTAGCTGGAGATCTAAAAGCCTTTTAAATTTGCAGAACTTTCAGTGCTTAGTGAATGCAGGCACAAATTAATATCTACCACTGAGAAAAAGAGACTTGTGGCCGTTTCTTTGGAGAGCAGTAAGCCATTAGCCAGTTCACACATGTATTCTGTCCTCAGTCAGTGTCTACAACCCTTTGCCCAGCTGAAGAGGTATGCTGTAGGGAAGGCTGGATGTCATTCCGGGGCAATATGCACAGAGTTGAGCACTCTTGCTCTCCAAAAAGTTCTTTTTTCTTGTTCAATATGTTATGTATATTATCCTCCTGCAAATGTTAAACACATGTTGCTACAGAAACCTCATATAAAGCTATCAATGACACATTTACCCAAGCTAGCTTCTGAATTTCTATTATGCAAATACATTCCATCATCTATTCTGTGTCTGCTACAGATATCTGACATTTTAGATACCAGCAATAAATACTAGGTACTTATTTTCATAGCATATATACTTTTTTTTTCACAGATCTTTCATTTTAGCACAGGGGCATTAAGGAAAAACAAGTTGTTTTTCTTTTTCACAGCAAGTAAATGGAATACAGCATTATGTGTTACCATGCATCTATAGTAACACTGATTTTATTCTATATGCTAAAAGAAGACCAAGTGTCCAGCTCTAAGAATACCAATAACAGCCCAATTCATAAAAGAAATGCCTCAAATAAGTTAAGACACCATGGAGTATGAAAAGTAACTGGTTAAAAAAGGACTGTCAGTGAAAGGTATTAAGATACTTCAGGAAAATACTAAACAGAGGAGGAGTTGGCTCAGAAACAATCAGACTGGCCAAGAAATGGATTAATAATCAGCATCCATCAACCTCACTTACTCAAACTGACAGTCATCATCATATTTACTGCATGTGGGTCAGATTATGAAGTTATTATGATTCATCATCCATTGCTATTCTTCCTAAGAAATGAGTCTTTCTTCTGTGAGTTTTAATCACCTCAATCTCTTGTTCGAAATCCTAGCTAATTTTTTGCTTTCTAGACTGTACTCTAAGTTTATATGAGTTTCTGGACACACCTACACATAAATCCCTCAATAAATGGAAAGATGAAACCTCCTCCTTCCTTTCTTGTGTCTCTGGCAGCAAAAAGTGAGAGTAAAAAAAAGGAATCTTTATTAAAATATATCTCTGTTCATAGGGGGTCTGGTCCTCTCTTATGCTGCATATTTCTTCCATACATTCTGTGTTTTGCTATACTGAAGCACCAAAAAAAAAGGATTCTAAGAAGGTGAAGTTGGAGCCTTACCTTATAATGCAGAACATAACATCAACGGAAAAACTCGTCCTGGCTTTTTGTGCCAAGGATGATTATAAATTACTTAGTTAAGTGGTACTTTGTTACCCTGTACTGCCTGAGTAGTAAATTCCTGTGTATTACATCAAGTTGCAATTGAAAAAATGTAGATATGCTCACACCTCTGCTGCTTTGTATGTACCACAGCCCTGTGAAGCTGGGCTGACTAGAGCTGCAGTGAGAAAAATTGGGCTACCTGGGAGGGCAGATGGCAACTGCTGGTGGGAGGACAGGCAGGACCCTGCCAGCTCCAGCATGCACTGCTACTCCTACTGCTGCTCCTACTGCTGCCAGCCCAGAAGCAGAAGCAGCAACACTCTCTCTGCTGGGCTCCCTGCCACCTTTGCCTGTTACTTCTTCACGCTTGTAGTCTGGCCCCAGTCACCAATGAAAGAAGTTAAAGTTTTGCCCATGCTTCTGAGAAGCCTTAAACTGCTCTCTTTGATCTAATTCCTGTTGAAATCAGTGCAAATGGCAACGTTGTTATCAGTGGCAGCTGGTCTAGGCTCTTACAAAATTGCCTGCGTGTAATCACTAGCTGGGCTGTAGAATGGGTCTACACATCTCATTTCTTACAACTGACAGCATTTTCTTCCCCCAAAGACTTTCCCTCTAGCTGCCCCTTTGTTTGCAATAGGAACAAGCTACAGACAAGCCAAAACAGCTTTGCCTAGAGCTTCTGAAACAGAAAAAATTCTTCATTGCATTTTGGATTGTCAGAACTGGCAGAATGCTCCATTTGTTCAGTAGGAGTTTTAGTTGTTCAAACACTAGAGGAGAATTGAACTTGGGTGGGTTTTTTCCCCCCTTTTTTTGCTAACAGTACTGCCATAACTGGTATGACAGGAAACAATCACCATTTTAAAGGAGCTCCACACCTATGTCTGTTGAAGCTAAAGAATGCAAGAAAATGATTAATTTTTAGTTTTGATACAAAGGAAAATAAAATGGACTTTAGTAGCTATGGCTTGGAAATCTGTTTCTGACACTAAAAAAACCCCAAACATAGGGAGGATAACAAGATGTGTTCTCTGGAAAAGACTGACAGCATTTCCCTGTATTAAACTGATGCTGTGATTCATTAAATGAACAATCACCATACGAGCAAAATCTCTGTGCTTGGCCTGGGAGTGTGTCCTGCACAGATTGGTTGTGACTTCAGAAAACTACAGCATGCAGTTGTCTTAATTCCATCAGAAAAAAAAAAATGTGGCTCAGGAAGGAAATTTTTGATTGCAAGTTAATCTTATCCTTCAGTGGAATAAGTTATACCCCTCAATGTCCACATGCAGAATCCCTAGGGAGTTCTATGACTATTCTTTCCCATCTGCCAGCTAAATATCAGATTCAAGAGGCTTTCAGTGTCATTACACAAATTAGTGACTCCCCCAAGAGGGACTCCAGGTTCACGATACAGTTAATAACCAACAACGAGATTTACAAGACCTTTCAGACATCATTTGGTGTTTGTCTGAGTTAGGCACCTGCAATTATTTGTGC
Organism: Chloroceryle aenea; assembly: GCA_013399075.1. Taxonomy (NCBI): domain Eukaryota; kingdom Metazoa; phylum Chordata; class Aves; order Coraciiformes; family Cerylidae; genus Chloroceryle; species Chloroceryle aenea. The sequence goes on along the minus strand of VWZY01000771.1, from coordinate 219,096 downwards.
TTGTAATTTAGGTTACTTGGATGTGTTTAAGTTACAGATGCAATCGATGATGCAGGTACTCAAACTGAACTGAACTGCAGGCAACCGTAACTGCAGGTGCAAAGTTCTGCAATGATTTGAATTCATAAAAATACCCATCTTCTGAAATCCAAAGTAAAACTAAGCCCGTAGTGGTTTTATAATGTTTTTAACAAACTAAAAAATATACATATTTTCCCCATTTCTCAAATCTCAAGGCAGGATTTTTTAGCATTAAAAAGAACAGGGTAGCACTAAAAAAATATAAACATGCATATAATGGTTAATTGGATTCCATCCTTTAGCATCCTGACCTTCAGGGTACTTTTCTCACCCCCTTTACAGTTCTTTTAGCAGGAAATCAGGAAAGATTCATGATTTTGTAACAGCAATACTGCTGACAGTTGCACCAGCAGAGCAACAGTCTTATATACAGAGATCAAAGGCTGCAGAATCCATGGCACCACTTAGGTAGTGAACAGCACTGTGAATCTGTACACAGACTGGCACTTGACTTTCCAGCTGGCATACAGTTGTGGTACCTCGATGTACCTACCATGAGAGTGGAAGGTATCATTACACAGATGGGTGAGGAAACTCATCTGCCCAAAGACAGCCAAAGTATCTGTGTCACTGAAACTGGATTGTGTCTCAAGGCTCTGCTCACTCAGAGTTTTCATTGTACTGACAGGAGGACCCAGGAGAACCTCATGAATTTCAGCAAGGCATCTGGGTCAGAGCAATGCCAAGCATAAATACAGGTTGGGAGGACATGGGATTGAAAGCAGCCCTGATGCTGGTTGACAAGAAGCTAAACACGACCTGGCAGTGTGCATTTGCAGACCAACTGTATCCTAGGTTGCATCAAAAGAGGTGTGACCAGCAGGTCGAGAATGGGTTCTGCCCCTCTACTCTGCTCTGGTGAGACAGCACCTGGAGTAACATGTTCAGTTTTGAAGGCCCCAACATGAGAAGGGCATGGACCTGTTAAAGCAAGTCCAGAGGATGACCATGAAGGTGATCAGTGGGCTGATATGGTCCTCTCCCATGAATACAGGCTGGGACAGTTGGGGTTGCTCAGCCTGGAGAAGAGAAGGCTCTGGGAGACCTTTTAGAGACCTTCCAGTACCTATAGGAAGTCTATAAGAAAGATGGGGAGGGACAAGGTGTTAGAACTAGATGATCTTTAACGTCGCTTTCAATCCAAAGCATTCTATGATTTTATAAGGGAAAGCATTAACAATTTTTCACTGAGATTTTTTTTTTAGAGAGAGTTTTATGTAATTTTTCCTCAAAAAAGCAGGGGTTTCTTACAGTTACAGTTACTGTCACTAGGTACAGAGACAAGGTGCCACGTCTTCTCCAGCTCAGGAGTGCCATCATGCAGTGCCAGCAGGAAACAGGGAGGGCACGGGTATGAAACCAAACTCAGGGCTTTGTCCCAGCCTGCTCACCCCAGACTAGGTTAGCACTATGATGTCATGTCCTTTCTTTGCCTGGAGAGGTTACTAAGCTTCACTGTAAGTTTCTCAAAGAGAAAAAGAGCAGGTTTAAATGAGTGACAAATTAAGAAGCATTCCCAAAGATTTACCAAAGTATTCCAACCAAAGTTGACTGTTAAATGATTAGAAGCAGACTTTGCAAGGCTTTACACCAGTGATACAGCTACTGATGAACAACCTGCTACAAGATTGTGATGCAGAGATACATAAAGACCATTTGAGACCAGACTGACAGCAACACCAATGTGTGAAGGGAAGAATCATGTAGAAGTAGCTGCCTAATTATTATTACTGCTACTTATTATACACTGATCTACTCTTGGTTTACGTAGCCATGCCCCACCTGGCAATGGTCTCCTTTATAGACATCTGTCAAGAAACCTCACAGATTTTTTGTGGAAAAGAAATGGATTCTGTGTCTCAGTGATGTGGCAGTTTCTACTGGATTATTTATTTAAAAAAACCAACCCTTGCAATGTGTTCTTTGAGCAGCAAACCTGCCTCAGCAGGTTTAACCTGAACATCTCTTTTGAAATGTTTTCTTTTTCTCACTATACTCTTCTGATCCAGCACCCTTCTCAACTTGAATTCATCTACAGAAAAGAAATTTTGCCACTTCGGTATTGAATAAACAAAACAAATGAACCCTCTCTCCCAAGCTGCTTTTAAAAGAATGCTGAGTATTTTACTTTAGAGATGAACAAAGCATTTCATGTAGCAATTCAAGTAAAGGTAACACAAGCTATTTTACAGCAGACAGCATGATTTTGTCCCTAAACTTTCTGCACTTTATGACTCAATAATACTTTATAACCATCAACATCAAAAAGAAAGTCAATCATGGTCAAATTTTCTTCTAGATCTCAAATTTTCTCTGAAATTGCAAAAGAGAAACCCTTTTTTCTTGGGAGCTCACAAACATGCCATGAGGTTTGCTTGGTAACCAGCTCTGAGCACCTAGAAGTCAGCCAGAGATGATCACTGCACCTCTGCAGGAGTCTTCCCCATCATCTCACACTCTGTAAATGCAACTGCAATTTGCAGCCACACTACTTCCTTGGTCACCAGCATCAGAGAGCATTAGAAAGTCAATCTAAACAAGGTTTATTAGGCATTGCTAAATGATTACCTAGCATTCTACAGAGCTGCTTTAGAGATGTGTGACTACTCCACAGACAGTACAACCAGCAAGGAAAACAAGATCATGTTTATATAGTTTTAGCTGGGGTAACAAGCAGTCAGAACTGCAGTTCCCTTGCACACCCGCCCCTAACAAACTGCAGTGGAGCACAAGGAATTCTGTGCCACAAGCAGATTTGCAAGGTTCTGTTCTGCTCTAAGGTAAAAATGCTGAAAAGCTCATAAGTGTCAGTGAGCTTTTAATAAAATGTGTGTCTGCAGCTCAAGAAAGAACCATACAATTTATGATTTTTTACTGCAACTGTGTAAATCTGGGAATACAGTAAAAAAAAAGACAAACTCAGCAGTGTTATCAACAGCCTTGTGTTCTACTTTGCAGTACACCAATTCAGAAAAGGCTATTGCCTGAAGTCAGGAGAAAATTATCTAATTTAATAACTAAAAAAATGAGACAAATAATTAATCCTTGAGCAGTAGGATTTCTGAAAGCAGTATAACTTAACTTTCCTTCTGCCATGATGTGCCAGTTGGTTTATGACGAGTTTTTCTTCCAGGGAAGAACGTACTTTTTAGTAAACAAATTTTTACACTTTCTTGTGTAAAAGTGAGTAACAGAGATATGGACTCACTCCTTGGTTCAACTCCTTGAGTTTGGAGAACACAATTACCCTATTTCTTTGAAAGACTACATGTCCATTAGGTGTTTTTTTTTCTCTAGGAATTCAAGCTCTTTTTCTTCCTGAGGTTCTTTCTTCCTATTTCTCTTATGTTTTTATTTGTGAAGTCTATAATCCAAAGTAAAAAAGCTTGGTACTGTTACTTTTCCAGAGAAAAAGCAGAACAGACTACTGCCACATTCAAACTTTAAGCAAAACCAATGAATCCAACTTAAGAGCACAGATAAATGTCTAATGCCCTACACAGATCTACACCAAACACACACAACCAGGCTTCCCTGAAGAACATTGTCCATTCTGATGATGAATGTCCCAAACTTAAACGAGGATATAAAAAACCATAATCAAAAGAGAGCAGAAAGAGAGATGTAGTGCTTTCTATCATCTCTGGGGTCTACCCTACACACGGACCCCTCAGAAACCACGAAATATAAAGCAGTGCCTCATAATGTAATGAATACTTGTATTTTGTGGGAACAGGACATTTACCACGCGTCCAGATGCAGAACACAGCAGTGCACAGAGGCCTGGTAGAGCAGCTCGAGTCTGCTACCATTTGAGCTAAAGCAGAACTACAGTAGCTGGCACTAACAGCAGTTCATTTATCCTGTCTGTGGGCAAGCAAACATGAGGTAGCAGCACAGCACACACATGGCTGGAATGGCTTTTCAAGCAAAATAAGTAGGGAAAAGAGCTAAGGAGAAAAATACAACCTTGTATTAGGTTTAATGGAAATCCCTAATTAATTCATTTGTCAAAGTTATTTAAGCCTCTGGGAATGCAGCCTTCCTACGAGCTGTTGTACTCAAATGTCACTACATCACAACAAGTCAAGCACAGAGAATCATCTTAGAGATGATGAATGATGAAGTATTCGTTCAGATTTCCAGCTTATTCACTCTGTACTTGTTAGTGATGATGTGGTAAAAAAAATGCTTTGGATCTCAGTTTTAACCATTTTACTGGACATCTGGTGTTTGCTGCTTAAAGTTTCACTATTACCAGGGTCATTGTAATTCTATAGCACATCTGGGCCAAATTCCCTGGCAGTTTTTAGTGAATTCTGCGGCAGTGGAAACATCTGTAGCTGTGTACAATTCCACACATTGGAATTGCATGGAGCTGCAGAATGTTCTTGGATCTTTTGCATTTCAGTGTCCAGGAAATTATCCACTGGTAATGGATGATCTTTTAGTAGTATATTTTTTTTAAAATCTTCCGTGGGATATGCTCAAATTGAGTAAAAAGAACAGAGATTTTAATCGCTAACATTTAATTTTCATCAGTTATTAAAGAAAACACTGGTGTCTCAGTCTTTGTGTTTTCAGAAGTACACACAACCTTTGAAAACCTTTCCCTGGAAGTGGGTGGACTGATGCAATGTGAAACTGGGCTACCATCGTACCATCACTGAAAGGTCTGAGAACTGCAAACAAAGCCGAGGCTGCTGAAGAGAAGTAGAAGAGAAATTTAGCAACCAAGCCTCACGACAAAGGACCAGCCACAGTGGTCATGAATTCTTACTTTCTAAGGTAAAAATAAAGATTAAGAAAGTGAAGCACTATCATCAATCTGCCATCTGTGCATAACCAACCTCTGTATAAAAATCCTTTAATGATACTAGAGTATAAATTAATTTTCAGTTGTTTTCAAATGATGGAATAAAACTATTATTTATTCCATAGAAAGGCCTGTGAAAATGAAAGCTCTGGAAGTAGTCTCTTACTCCCCCAGATGATGAAGTATTTTTGCTAATGGGTTAGGATTAAAACAACATATGACAATTGCCTCGAGTTGATCCAAACCTTTGCTTTGCAAAGCAACAGCAAAACCCCCAACAATAATAAAACCCAACCAACCCAACAACAAAATGCAGGTTTCTTTCCAGTAGTGTGACCCATCACGGACTAAAGGAGTAAACTAAATTTGTTTCTGCTGTTTGCTGAGTCACTAAGGAGTTTGCATTGTATATGCTTGGACTGACAAAGGGAATCATTGGACAGAGTAAAACCTCATCGATATCTCAGCCTAACTCCTAACTGGAATTAAATGCTAAATACTTCAGATTTACAGTGAAGATACTGAAGGAAGCTTATGCTGGGGTTACAATGACAGCCCACAGCACATTTTTCAGCCTCAGAAGAGGCTTTGAAAGTCATTTTACAGAATAAAAAGCAGTATACAAAGAGGATCCCTTGGAAGTCTAGCAAGATTGAGCAATAATAAGCAAGAAAGGTGAAGAACTGCACGACCTTTATATATGGATAGCACAGCTTGGAGAGGAGAGCATAAGGTTGCCTACCAAAGGAGGGAGGATCTGTGATAGGAAATACACAATAAATAAATGCACAAATATTTGCACTTGGTAACTGCTTGTTACAGGGCAAGCATGCTTCAGAAACGTACCTGGTTTAAGAGTCTACACCTTCCTAACAAAGCTTTCCTAACAAAGCTTTCCCAAGATGCTCACGCCATCTCCACACCCCAGCACTCCACACTCCTCAATTCTAATACAATTATCAGTAAAACTGCAGTGCACACCAGATCACTGGAGTGGAGACAGGAATACAAAAAGGGAAATGCTGGGAACCATAAAAGTCTTCCTGGAAATGGAGATCTTCTGAAAGAAAGAAATTTATGTGGAGGTGACAAGACAAGAGCAAAAGAAGCTAAAATGTTAAACCCATAACCAAAGCATTTATGGTTTGAAATTCTGTTTGGACTGATTGAAGGCTTGCTAAATAGGGATAAAGAGACCTTTCACTTTGCTGTATTTGGTCTTATACAGACTAAAGACAACACTGGTCTTGAAGGGCTGGAATGTGAGCAGCAGGTTAGGTGGAATGCAGAGAACATCAAGAAAGATCCAGAGGTGATGCCTGGAATGGGAAATGTATAATATTCCCTACCAGACTGAGGTAGAAATTCCTTTCTTATCCCCAAACTGTAAAAAGGTAAGACTCTGAGCCTCCAAAAATAAACCATGCCCCACTAAATGGATTTCCTTTTTACCTTGATGGACTAAGCCATGCTATCACATCTTCATCTGTATCCAATCATCAGGGAAAGAAAAAAACCCTCTCTATCGTGCATCTAGTCAATTGTGCATTAAGAAAAAATAACTCCTCTTGATCCCTGACAGTGACTTGCTGAAGCTCTGAAGCATGATGTAAGTACAATCATTACTATAAATGCAAACCTCCAAGTGTTATGGTAGGTTCAGGGCAGCACACGATTTCCTGTTCTCCAAGTTTAACACAAGACAAGGGATGAGTTACTCGACTAGACTACAAACTCAGAGGGGACCCTTTAGGATACATCACTGAAACAAGTTTTCATCTAGAAACTGTATTAAATAATATTCCAGAAGGCTTAAGTAACGTTCCTCCAGCAAAAGCCCTCTGGGTTATTGTTCCAGTGTTTTTCTACATTCAGAGAAAGCTGTTTTTGAAGGTTGCATTTTGCTTAACATCAGACTCCAGGTACTGATTGTGGCGAGCAAAGCTGGAATCCCTTGGACTCAGGTGTCAGAAAAACTTTCCATAGGTGAGAAATATAAACACAGCTAGCAAGTAACCTTTCAATATTCTCTTTCACAAACAGAAAAACTTAGACCCTTGAATTTTTTGAAATAAGGCTTATTTACCTCCCAGGTAGTTTTGTGGCTATCTCAAATTTCTTTGCTATCTCTCTATTTCCTTTGTAGTGTTGATTAAATTATTTCATTTGTGTTTTAGTTGTGCTACCAAAGTTTTATAAGGAGGCAAAATTCTGTATTTCCTTACTGTTCCATGGTTGCACATAGCACTTTCCTTCCTGCATGCTTTAGGATTGCACCATCCTTTTTGTTGTAGCATAGTCCTATGAGCTCTTGTCGATATAATTATCTTTAACAAGTAATTTTTTTTGTTATTGCTTCCTAAGTCAATGTTCTCTGCATCGTGGATATAGGAAGTAAAATCTGAATTTTGATTGCCCTTTGAATTACTTTGTATTTGGCCATATGCAAATGTCTTGGGTTGCATGGTGACCATGAAATCGGGTGCAATTCTAAAACAATAAGTTGTCCTCATTTACTGCCCCACCAGTTTTTTTGTGTCTATTGAAACATTTACCAGCTTCATTAAATGTTCTTTGGGAATAAAACACAATGCTGATTTTAAATGCTTAATTTAATTTCTGCTTTCTGTATGTGGCTTCTTTTCTCTTTATTTAACTGAAACTCTTCCCACTCTTAATTATTGTTCCCTACTTGGTTCAAAAATATTAAGGGCTGGGCTGAATTATGCATTTGATTCTAAAGATAACGATGGCTTTGAAGCATTCCCAAACCAAGCTTGGGAAAAAAAAGAGACTTTAACTGATAATATTTCAGCATACATATTTAAAGTGTGTGAGAGTATTAGTTTCACATCAGGGAAATTCTGAATTCTGTCATCTGTCTGGCAGACAGAAAATTCACCCTGCCAAGATAACTGGGCTCAGTGATACCACAAATCCACTTTAGCCCACTTAAAGCTCCATTCCATCTATTGGTTTGCTGAGTGGGACAGACTTTTTCAAGAAGTGATGTATATAATCAGTATTGAATGTTGCACCACTGAAAGCATTGAAGGGAAGCCCTTTAATCTGATTTATGTTATCTAGGTAAATGATTTTTTAGGTGTTGTAAATGAATAATGCCAATAACGATGGAAAATATTTCTACACTTAAACAGAAGTTATCAGTTATCTATTATGTACCTTGAGAGATTAATCATAATTCCCTTCCTTCCATCCAATAGTAACATGTACTGCTTCTCCACAGGAGCAAAAGACTTCTAGTTGTGATTACAGAAGGTATCTCATGGAAATACTAATTATCTTGAATGGACAGGAGTTAAAGAGCTAATATCAGCTGGTCAGCTAGCTTTCATCACAAAGGCAGTGAAAATGGCTCGTTGAATTAAAGCCAAAGTTGTAAACTACAGTCTTAATAACAACAGCCTTATCAATTCTCTGTCAGCTTTTTAATAAACCACTGTGTCTACTTCATGTTGCTTCTCTTCATCTTGCATTCCACTTTATGCTTCCATCACAGCCACAGTGAGACATTTTGGCATCCAAGGACTAGCTCCAAACCATGGTCCCTGCCCTACAGCCTTCCAGCTGGCCTTGTCTTTGTGTTCTCAGCTCTGATCTGGAAAGGGCAATGGTATCTCATCTCTGGGCAGGGAGGGGACATTGCATTTAGCATATCAACACCATGGCCACACAAAAAGGAAAAAAGTCTTCATGCTAAAGGGCAGATATTTTGTCCCATCTTGTCCCTTCATGGCACTGAGGTAACCCCCTGCCATCCACCAAAGAGCTTGATGTTTAGACCAGTGTGAGGCAAAACTCTCCAGCAGAGAGCCCTATTCCCTTGGGATCGCTGCAGGGACACCAGAGTATTTTAGAGCAGTCCCAGCCTGCTTTTACTAGCAGCAGGCAAGGCTAGAAACCTCAGGAGTGGTAATCTGCCAACTCATCAAGTACAGAATTAGGTCCCTCTGGTAACTCATTTTTCCTTTTTTAAGAGGACATTTTTTTTCCTTGACACTGGAGCAGATTGAAATTATAAACAAGGTTACAGTGCATGAAACACAGAAAATGATTGTGAAGTTAATGAAGTAAAATCCTTAAAGGTCTTCTCAGGTGGCAGCTGTAGCAACTGGGATTTACTAGATTTTCCTCCAACAGCTCTGGCTATTCTTGAATGCTGGTTTCACTCCCATTCAGCATAAACTAGCACTGTCACCAAAGGGGAAATCATCCCACCTCCCTCATCATCTTTTCCCAGTCATTCTGTCCTGTCTCCACACTATCCCTTCCTTTCCACCGGCAAGAGGTCCGTGTGATAAACCAGCCAGGGGAATTACCAATACAATAACGTTTTAAATATTAAAATCAACCCAATCATTCATCCAACATCCACGACTCCTGACCAGGTGCAGAGGTGCACGTGCTGGCACAAAGGAGAGTGTGGCACAAACACACACACCACTGCTTCTTGGTGGCTGTGTTGGTTTAACAGTTCCATGCAACTATGGGTTGGTTTAGAGAGAAATCAGGATGCAGCCCATTCTGTTTCCCTCTTTCACTCGTTTTTTGATGTATGGTTCACATCTTGCTGTATATTATCCTCATCCAGCTGTGCAATAATAATGGCACTTTTACCTTCTCATCAGGCAGCAATTTTGAATTAAAAAGCCTCTTCTAGGGATGGCGTCTAAAGTACAACACATACCACCTCATGAATGTGGTAACTGATACGTTGACATTCCAGAGTGCTAAATAGGTGAGGATGTTGGCTTTCAGGAACAATCTCTTGCCAGATAATACTTCATTATCTGACAGACCATCTGGTTTCCAGTCCGTCAGTGCTATATTAATACCGTCAGCTCTCTACGCTTGATTATTGCCCAACATTTCTCTTACTTTGTAAATAACAGAACTAAAAGAAAAAAAAAATAGTCTTCCAGAGACCAAGCAAGACAAATCACCACTTGCTCATGTACTTGTCATTGTCATTTTTGGATAATGGCCAAACAGTGGATTTTTCTCCATGTGACTGGTGAATTCAGAGTACAGCTTACCCCATTGTTATCATGAGAAAGATCACCAGCTTTTAATTGCACAATATATATAAACACAGCTGGCCTAGTGACTCATTTAGTAGGGTAATATGTTACTCCCTAAAACTCTGTTTCAGGTGTGACCTCAGGACTCTTTCTATTGTAGTTGTCGAAGTCTGGGAGATTTACACTGATTTACTCCTAGACTACTGGGAATATATAAAGGAATCTTTCTTTTCTGGGATTTGAGAAGGAATGTTTGGACTGTAAATGAGAGGCTGTATCTATTGGATATCCTTTTGGTGTCTGTTCAGAGCACCCTGTTTTAAGAAGAAAGTGCAGTTCATAAATCTGTAAGCAATAACAGTTGATCTCTTTACAGTAAAATATACATTCCTCCAGTGGGAGGAATGTCACTGGGGGAACGTAATAATATTACAGTACAAGATCAGGAAGAACAATATTAGCTGCATTTTAAAAACAAAGTTATATATTAAAATATTAATAAAAACAGTGCCTTAGTGTAGTTAGTAATGGAACAAAATGTTAATAACTGTAGGACTGGGTTCTAGATGAAATACTTTCACTGGAAGCCAGGCAGCTGGTTAATACTTAGCCCTCATTTGTAACCAGCTCTGAGTATTTGTGCTTTGTGTATAACTTGCCTTTCCACTGGAATCAGAAACGAGTGGGCTTACTCCTGAAGCACACTCTCTGTCTCTCTTTTTTTACAAAATAGGCTCGATTTAAGATTTCAGTTATCTCTCAATAACTGATGGAGTCATCCCTGGCAATACGTGGTCTTAGTCAAATATCTGGGTCAAAATCTAGATGCCTAAGGAAAACCTTCAGCTAAATAAATAAATCTCAGAACATAATATTTTTGAAAAGAGGCTGTGGTTAGCTTCCACTGAAAAATGCATAAATAATCAATTTAAGAAATGGTCAACATTTCTTATACTATTTTTTCCCATTAATTGAAATGTTTTTCCAGGGAGAACTCAAGACAGCAATGATCACGCTCTTTATCAGGCATGTCTGAAGTCCTTTTTCCAATAATGAGACACAAATATAAGCAAGTTACAGTAAAACAAAGACCAAACTGTTCCTAGAAGTAGTTACAAATAGATCAGATCCATCATAAATGTCTGGTTTAAATTTAATTGTTCTCCATAAGTCAGGTCAAACATGAAAAAACAGGAAACAGAAATTAACTCGAATAACTTTCTTTTATTCCAGTTTACTACTCGGTGCCTACAAGACTCCAAACCAGATTCCTCTGAGCCTAACTTCAGTGAACTTTGAGGTACTGACTGTTTCTCTGTTTCAGAAGAACAAAATATTAGGTCAATAGTTTTGTAGACACATATCATGTGTCTCAGCAAAGGTGCAGCAGCAGATGTAGCCCTGCTGAAATCAGGCCACGTTGTGCAGCTATGAAACATGCCCATCATGCTGTACAAGAGCCAGCACAGCCCCAAGGGATGCTAATGGAAGAACTAAAGCCCCTAAGTATCCTCCTAAAACCATGCCAGGCTGCATTCAAGTGCTAGCAAAATAAGCAGAGATGCTTCTGCCCTGCCTCAGCAGCATCTATAAAAACTTGGCAACAGGCACCACTCTTTACTCTCCAGTCAGTGCTATCCCTGCAGTACAAAATTACTTTTACAGCATGTTTTCTTCCCTGGCAAACCCAGAAATTCCTCTTCAGGGGCTGTGAACTCTCCCCTCGATGCTGCAGTCCCCCATCTCCTGCAGTCCTTTTTCCAGGACTCTCCTGTCTCAAGTCCCACTGCTCTGGGACACCCCCTTTATCACTCACGACTTGGTGCAGGGTGGTGTGCCACAAACTTCATTATTCATTTACAGGGAACCTGGGTCCAAAGCCAAAACTTTTAAGAGGAGACACACCATAGCCTCTCAAAGCAGAAGGGCTGTGGCAAGATATCCTGCCTGCTCTCTGATCACACCACCTGCTCTATACAGTTTTGGGTGGACGTGCTCAGTCACAAGCTGCAGCTTTTCCATCGTGTTAGAGGAAGAAGTGAGGACTGAACTCCTAGCTCAGGATGCTGTAACTGCTGAAGGTGTTGTGGCCACTGACACCTGATAGGTTGCTATGTTGGGTGACAAACATGCTGGTGAAACTCCACAGGCTGAAGCTAACACGGCTATTTCACACAAGTAGAGGAAAACTGGTGCTGCACAGAAAAAGCTTCCCAGCATGGGGTACTGCAAGGCTCAGATTCACTCTGCAGAGTGGCCACTTGACTGCAATTACAGAAGCTTTAATATCCCACCTTTTACTGCTGTGTAAATGACCTAGTGAGGAGCACTTGCCATCATTTATGATTCCTGGTTTATAGTCCCCTCTCAAAACCAGACAGCCAAGAAGACAGCCAAGAAGATAAACACCTATTATTTTGCAGGGGGAATGGTAGGAAGGACTGGTTACCTCTCTTAACCAGAAAGTTCGGTTCAGCCACCCTCTTCCACAACAGCAAGAGGGTTTTTTTTAATAAACAGTTTGTCATAAAGAGTTTAGGGATAAGAATTAAAAGCCATGACTCCATTGAGAGGCACTACCACCGAGTCACAGGCTGCACTCTCTGGCCTGATGCATTTTGAAGTACACAACTGCAACAGGAATGTAAAATGAGTATCCCCATCCCTACTCTGCCTCCTCTGACTACCAGAAGAGCCTGCAGAATGGTCTTCAGACCATGTTGCAGCGAGTGCAGGATAAGGGTCTGGATTCCTGGAGGTACACAAGGAGTAGGAATCTTTAGTTCATGGACAAACCCTTTAAGAACAGGACTGGTTTTACAAGTAGATTTATTCATAATCAATTAATATCACAGCTTTACCATAGCTGTTCTTGCAGTTTCCAAATGCCAAGGCCTAGGCTGCAACACATTTATTGTGCTAGGACACAGTGGTAGGGATACTGATGCTCCTTTCACATCTTTCTCCCTGCACCTCTTTGGCCAGGTTTATTGTTTCAGTGTCCTCTGTGTAGGATGATCTTTGGCAGGTTGCTAAGCAAGCTCTGCAGTTGGCTATAAGGACAAAGCAGATTTTGTCCCGTGCATTTAAGGATTATTTCCAAGTTCTGCTAAACACAAATAGCTGCCTAATTTAGTTTCTTTTATGATGAAAGGGCTGTCAGGCACATCTATGAAGTCAGTAGCAAACTGTGAGGGCTGACAGAATTCTCCAGTTATTTTTCAGTGATGGGCAAGAAGTGTAATTTAGGTATTTCAGTTATACAAGTGCTTTATAATTCTCTAATTCCTGTGTTTATAAAGTAGTCTCCAATGAATTGCAGAAGCAGAAGCTTTGGTCATGCAGCAGCTAAGGTAGGAAATGCAGACATGCAAGAGCAGTGGGATTGCTATCAGGCATCCCTGCATTTCACCATTGCCATCTGCAACATTTTTTATAGCAATGAAAACTCTACCTAAGATTAGGAACGAGAGCTTTCACAAATGCAATTAAAAATCAATGAAGAAATATAGTCTCCTAGATGATGACTAGCCCATATAATTCAGGTACTGTCTGCACAATTCTGTCTGAATTCAAACTTTATACAATTCCCAGGAAATGTCTGTCAGACACCTGTTGGCACACTGCATGCATATTATTTACACGACAGCATTATAGCTGTCTAAACTCTGCTTCCCATGCTGGATATCTTAAAACTTAGGGAAACTGTAAAAAGAAGTGTATAAATTAATATATTGTCTAAGTTAATATATTGTCTTAAACCTAGGTTTAGCTAATATGCCAGAAAAGTTTTAGAAAGGTAAAACTTGGTAAAGAATCTGTAATTATTCAGGTCACTAATGAATGTGGAAAGAGTGTGTTGTTTATAGACAGCCTGCAGACTATAATGATGATACAGCAAGATAGAAAGAAATTTATGTGCTCTACTCTGGAAGGCAATACGAGCTTCATTCTGAATGCAAGGACTTACCTGACTCAGAGGGCATCAAGGAAGGCCTAAGGAGGAGATACAAACTCCCCAGAGCATACATTCCAGTTTTTAGACTGTTGCATGTTGTACTCTCTCACACCTACTTTTGGAAGCTTTTTTATTCTTCCCTCCTGTCTTTGTGTCATCTTCTAGTATAGAACTCTCCTTCTCTTTTTGCTTGTCCACCACAGTTCCCTAGACCCTTTCTCTATCAAATATCTGCTAAGGATGCATTTCATAGGAGGTCTCTCAGCATTAACACACCAAACTATACATGTTTTAGTGTATTTCTCCTGACTCATCCTTCTTTTTTATTTTATAAAAATAATAATAATAAAGATTTTACAGACTTCAAAATCTGGTATAGGAATTACTGGGATCAAGAAGAAAAAAACCCAGCTCTAAGAAATACTGTGTTTTGAACACTCCAATCTCATTTCTGATTATTTCACGAGTGACCTGCCAGGTTCTGTGATACATTCTGTATGCTTTCACTACAACATTTGCACAGAACATAAAAATTAAGACACAACCTAAGAGTTATGTTAAGTGTGAACTTGCACATAGTGAAGAAAAAGGGAACTATGTTTTAATGGCAGCCCTGGCTTCTGTTCCTTAAGAGAAAGAAAACGAAAGGCCTGCTATAAAGGCTTTAGCCAACAGAATACTTTCCATTGACTTCCGAAGGCCGTGAATCAGGCCCTTAAAGTAGCAACTCGTTTAGTACTGCCTGCTAAATTTATAGCACTTCTTTATTTTCTCTAAGCATAACAGCATCCATTCATCACACTGCAGCAACAAAGCCGTAACTTGATCTATGACAAATATTACAAGCTTAATGGCTGATGTCCATTACTGATGGGATCTGCTCCCCAGTTAGAAAAGATTGGCACTGAAGGATTACTGAGCAAACATAGCACCTGAAAAAACTTGCATGCAGGAGTCTGTCATCAGGTGTGTGATCGAGGGCATTATCCGAGAACACTGGCTCTTATCTTCGGTTGGGAACTGCTGCCACTGCCAACAATTCTCAACAAAGAGCTTCCGTCATGGAAGGCTGATGCGCCGAGCCAGTCTGGTGATGGTTTACCTTCCCAAGGCTTCATTCCTTTTTATGGATCACCTGAGCCCAAGCAGCACACCAGTCTTTAATAGCTTAAATAGCAGGACAACCCAGCAAACTGATGACAATCAAGGGAAAACCAATCCTTTCTGGTAGAAAGACAAAATTCCAAGCATTCTCGCAGGGTAGCTTAGAAAGACCTGTAACTGCATTTTCCCAAACAGGATGCTGAGGAGAACTTTCTGGCCACTGATGTCTAGCATTTTGCAGTGACAGCTAACTCCCTCTGCATTAACCAGTCAGTTCTTCACCTTTTACACCATTATAATTGCTCTCAGGAATACTTTCAATTTCTTTTCCTTATTTTTTCTTTATGTAATGCTAGTTAAAATTCCTATTATGATTTTCTGGAGAAAGCCTGTGAAAATGTCTATTTGTACAAAAAGGTACTGTTATTTTTCTTGTTGTAATTTACAGCTTTGAAGAATTGTCCATTATTTATCAGGATTAACAGGAGCTGTTGAAATACTGATGATTGCATTTTATTTTTCTCCAAATTGTGACAATATATTTCATCTGCACGGGATTTTTAAAGTGTAACTGAAAGTCTTGGTTTGCCTTTTACATGCTTCCTAAAGAAAACCTAAATTAGTTTGGATATTTTAATTAAATTAACAATTCATTAAGAAAAAAAATGAAGAAATGGAGATGAAATCAATATATTGTGACTTGACAAACGTACAAAAATCAGAATATTATGTAAGAATATTCTTTTGTGTTTTCAAAGGTGGAGACATATGTGAGAATATATTAAATGAAAGGCTGCTAATTAGTTAGTACTTTACTTTTATCCACAGAATGGATTCTTCTAAATCACAGTGGCAATCAAATTAATAAATATTACCTACATACTGAATGGTAATTCACACTAGAGATAGACAATATTTCCAAAGAAAAGTGGTGAAAAAAACCTGAGCTCTTAAAAAATTTAAACTTTTTTTTGATATTAGAAAGTATGTTATGCAGAAAATTATTTGAGGTTACATTTTTACTTTAAGACACAAGTGGAATATTTAATTTGTTATAAAATGGGGTTTTGCAACTAAAAGATGTATGTAGATCAAAATGACTTTTGTTAAGTCAGGATAGAAAATTATTTCCTGTGGCAGTCAAATAATGAAAAAATGAATTTTATCAAGAATTTTTTTAACAGTAAGTAATCTGAGCCCCTACCTAGAAGACATCAGGACTGTAGAAATATTTGTCCCTGTCATAGAGTTCAACTGCTACAAAGACCAACGAATAGATGCGTTAGGTATGGCTACCAAATTCCTATGATGCAGAAGTGTTAACTTAGTAAGGAAAATTCCATTTATCAGATTAAAATAAACCCTAAAAAAATCATTCTGTACTTGAAACACCCAGTGCATGATAGCCAGCTACAAAACAGCGTGCATGCAAGTTCAGGCAAAGCCAAAAGAGGCAAAAATACACAAACACTGAAGGCAAGCTGTTAAAAAAACAAAAAAAAAGGCAAGCATGGGAATTGATCTTGCATTCATACCTGGAGCCAGTGCTTCGGAGTTAGAGTTACTGCCCTGTACACCACAGGAAAATTCAGAAATTTCTTAGGAAGTACCTCCTGGCTTACTGGGAAAGGAGCTTTCTACACTGGATAGACAGCAGGCAGCGGTCTGTGCAGTGGTTTTATGCAAACTTCTCTATAATTAAATAATTTCTATTGCTTTAAAGTTAGAATGGTGATTTATCGGGTGAAGAACCACAGCAGGCTGTAAGTAAAGTTGCGTATGCAAAGGATGTGAAAAGTGAAAAACCAACCTCGTGTGTATTTAGAGGTTAATTTTCTTTGAAGAGGCAAACAGCATAACAGGCAAATTGAACTTTATTTTTCAGTTTGATCCTCAGAGTTGTCGGGAACGCAATGTTCCCTGAAATATGAGTTAGCATTATACAGAAATGCACGACACTAAAATATTTCCATACCTGATGCTAATTCTTCATTTTACTTTGTTTTATTTAAGATGCATTCCATGGAAAAAACAGATTACTATCAAATATTGATAGCTTTTAACTTGCCTTTTTATTTTGAGTTGGTGCAATGCTTTAGATGAATACTTTCTCCCCTATGACAAGCATAAATATCCTCAATATTCAGCTCACTATATTTCTTTCAGAATGTGAAGCATGATTTACCAGAAGACTTCAACTTGGGTAACAACCATTGCAAATTGGGGCTGGTAGTGGTGTTAGAGATGAATGATCAGCATACCTAGCAGTTCCTGCTGCAATGGCAGCTCTGTGACTCAAGAAGCTGGTCAGGGAAAGACTGACTTTCTAACAGAGATGCATTTTAGAAGTTTCATATGTAATGCTATTCAGCTTTCAACATTAAAAAAGAAACCAAAGAAATCTATCAGGAAAAATAATGAGGATACCTATATTTTTAGAGCATGGCATAATACAGAGCTGTTAGTAAAAATATTTTAAGTTACATAAAATAAACCTACCCTCAAAGAAAGAAAATCATGACAAATGAAAAAATCCTGCCTATTCTGATAGGTAGATGTTGTCTTACTACATCCTCATAATTTACAGTTAAAATAACAATAAAAAATATATAAAGCTCAATTATTTCTGGGATGAAGGGTTTTTTGACACTGAAAGCACTATTTTATTTTGCATAAGATCTCTGCACTTTTTAGAGACTTAAAAATTTCAGGGGTTCAAATCTAGCTGAATTATATATAAACAAACAGCTGAGGACTGCAACAGTTGAAAGGATTGGCAGATGAAGCTGGGTTTTCAGATGTAACCCCTGAAGAAAATGAAATAAGGGGAGGAAAGACATAGATTAGAGAGAGGTATAACAGTGGCATTATCACTAAGCAAGAAATACAGCCTAAGAAATATGCTAAATGTCTCTGGTGTGACCAGTTAGATCAAGATAGGAAATAATTAATAAGGATTTTTTCCTCTTGCCCACTTCAAACTACAACTTTTAACCTTCTATTTTAAAAAGGAAGCTTTTGACCTAAACCACTGTTACTCATTTTCACACACATACTTCCTACAACTTAAATAAAAATGCTTTACTTTGCATTTTGCTCTGTCTGCCAGGTATTTCCTGCGAACATCCCATCCAAAATCTCTTGGTTCTAGTAACTCAAGTCTGTAAAGAAAATCCTGGCCAAACTGTAGCTTCACGAGCAGCCATTTTAAACAAAAAGCTGGTTTCCTTGTGTTGACAATCACATTTTAAACTGATTCCTTCCAGATGAAAAGATGCTTTTTCAAACAATGTAATAAAAGTGTAAAGTTAGCTGTGCTAAGGACATAAAAGTGATTTATCTGTTTGCTGGTCACTGTTTTTTCCCCTGATACAGTAGAGTATTTCTTTTAAAGAATAGGTTAACAATTAATGGCTACTAGATGCCCAAAGCAGGGAGAAATAAATAACAATTTGGCTTGTAAAGAAACAACATGTAATTGCAATCAATTCTGCAGCTCAGGATGCATTCCCTTACTCTGTTGATGAAATGTTCAATGTTAACAGCTAGATTTACATAACAGATAAATAGTTCATTCTCACAGCTGACTGTAGAACAAAACCATCTCAGAGCAAGCAAGATGTGTAGGGAGAGATGCCCAAAAGAGCAGCATAATCCAGAACTAAGACTTAAGGTTAATTTAGCCACTTAACAGTAGTTCATGAAATATTTGATCAGAGGATATGCAGCCGTGGTTACTGAAGGATATCAGAGGATATCAGAGGATACTGAAGTGGGAGAAATTCCTGGCCATTTTCTTGGGATACCAAACCCAGCAGCTATGTTCTTCACACTCACACAGCAGAAACCCATCCAAAGAATGCAGTGTTACTGTGCCTGACAGCTCAGTATGATAGCAGAGTAGGGTATTCTCCATACACTAGGATTGCAAGAAGCATAATCTATTTAAACAAGATGTTTGAAACCAGCAGGAACTTAATGTGGTAAAATGATAGATATTGCTGAATGTTAAAATTATAAGGGCTAAAAATTTAAGTTCTGATTTTTCCTAACTAGAGGAGATGCATAAAATGAACTGCAAACAATTCTTGTATCTATCTGCTTACTACTATCTGTAGAAGTATCTTTTAATGCAGTTATCTGATTCCTAAATTGAAGCCTGTAGGATCTATTCCTAGAAATACCAATATTATAACCTTATATGAGGAGAAAATAGGCATTCAGTAAATCATAACTGTAATTTTAAAGCAATTTGATTATAACAATATTTGAAACTTTAAAAATACAACCTGGACCTTTACAAACCAGATACTTAACCAATGGAAATGGGTGCACATCCAGTGGCTTTACAAATAATAATGACTAATGGCAGTTAAGGTCTGGCCTCTTTACTTCTAAGGTACTTATAAGATTTGCACAACTTTACTGTGTTCTGTCCCTGTGGAAAATAAACAAGCCTGTGTTTCACCTTTAAAGCATTGGATTCTCAGAGGTGATTCTCTAAGAGTGTCCTTGTTTACTGTCTTGCCATAGATCAAATTAGATACTGGAAATGTTGCTAGCCAAACGCTGCCCTTAGTTACAACTTTGTGTGTCAGACAGCTACACACATAAAACTGAGAAGAGAACTTTTTCACATTCCAGAGCCATTTCTTATGTTTTGAAGTGGTAACATATGAAGATGGGGGGAGGTTTGTCAGGAACAGAGACTTTATGCTTGAAGGGGATTATGAAAACCTCATGACAGTAACATTGCTGTAAATACTGCTGGCTATCTGGAGACAGTCCCCTGAACAGGGCTCCAACCTTGTTTGCAGGTTAGAGCCTTGTTAGATATCCAGGTTCAGGCTTAAAACTGCCACTGGCTCCACGTATGCCCTCAGACAAACTACTTCACAGACTGGACTGCTGAATAAGTTATCAGACCCCTTCTGAATGAGGAGCCTGTATCAAAGGAGGCTATTTTTATGTCCAACATATATATTTTTCAGAGCTTTGACAGAGAATGTATGAACATTTTATAAATAGGCATGCATGCAAATATATGTATGCATTTAAAAATGTAATGAGGCATCAGAATTTCCTGAATTTTTTGCTGTCTTTATTGGGAAATGCGACAAAATTCAATCATCAAATGTGAATCTTTACTTACGAAAGGAAGTAGAATGCACATCACTTCCATAGAGATATGCAAAAGATGTCTCCTTTGTGGCCATATTTGATCTAAAACCTTGTAAGCATAAAATAAATTACTATCTTAAATTGTCGGGAAAGTGTTGTCAATTTTTTTTCCTTCCTCTAATTTTGAAAGCAGTTTTAATGAAGATTTTACTTAAGACTGCACCATCATTTAAATTTGATGGATCAGCACCCATTCCAAAAGTAAATGGACAGATTAAACAGCAGATCATTTTAATTATGTACTCCAAGAATTTGCCATCTCCCTTCCTAAGTTTTGTAAGCTCCTGCTCCCTGAAAATATCTAATATTAGCTTTTTTAACACTGAGCATTTCTTCTTTAAAGACATGCAAAGCAAGCACAAGGGTTCAAAAACTCAGCTCTGTGACTTTTAATCTTCATCCACAAAAGCCAACGGATTTCACACAGGTTCACAATTTGTGTCCTTCACAATTCCAATTACACTCCTCAATTCTCAAGTCTTACAAAGCTTGGAGAACACTTTGCATTTCATATCATACTATATCACCCAGGAAGGTGGCAATTAGTGTTGATACTTTAAACTACAGGTTTTCAGTGATGTCTGCAATACACACAAGAGCATGCCAGGAAAATGCCAACAGAATAATTCTGCAATGTGTGGGATAGAGGAGAAAACTTAGTAATATAGTAGAGACTACGAGGATGCATTAGGATAGCTATGGATAGACACTCTGGTACTGTAGTGCCCTTTTTTGCATCTTCAGTCTCATCAAGGCTTGTACAATGATTGCAATGAGTCTGCAAGTGTGAGGCAGGTTGGTAGGACTGGACAATAGAAGGATCTGTGTGTAGATATTTCTCAAGTGCTAGCAGACCTTCCTCAGTGTTTAGGGTGGAAGTTATTGTTCCTGTAGTGGGGGCACAACTGCAGAGGTGCCTCTGCTTCAGTCTGCAATATCAGAGTCTCTGAAACTGGCAGTGAAGGTGAGTCTCTAATAAGAAACAAGATTCTTGAAGGTAGCAAGCAAGCCTGGGTTCAAGTTCACTTCTGCTCCTCCTGGTACGAAGTGCTAAACAAGAAACCAAAGAGTAGGGCAGATAGCTATGGAGGGAAATACCTTAATCTACCACTTCTGTTTGACTCACAGTACTTAAAGCAGAACCTAAAGGTGGATCATTTGATAGCACAGGAATTCATGCCTCCTGCGAGTGGAAATGAATCTTTGCTTTGTAACTACTCACTGGGAAAAGGGATTTTTGGCATGACTGACCATGTCACACTTCCCCGGTCAGCAATTTCATTGAAGGATTCAGCCACGGGGTAGCCAACTATTTGTATCTTGTATAACACTTATTTGGCAGCCTTTTGATAGGTTTCCTCAGCCCAGCTGGAAGAGCACAGATCCAGCTGGGCCCAAGGAACAGGAGTCTTGCTGGGGAGTGCCAGAGGCCAGTGCTTGCCTGCAGAGCTGGCAGTCCCACAAGTCTCCTTCCCTGACTGGCTGGCAGTTCGAAGCAGCAGAGCATCATCTGCAAAATTCAGGTCTCAAGAGCATGGCTGCAGCCTCTCGAGCACAGAAGACAGAGGCAGAGGTGGGACAAAGGAGAGTGACAGCAAAGTCCTTCACTGATCAACTACTGCTGATACCACGTAAATCAGGAACCCTTCAGCTTTTGCATGTTTGCTGACAACTGGGCTGTGTAAACACGGAGGTAGTAATTGCTCCTTCTCAAACCAAATTCAACATAAAAAATAACTCAGTAAAAGGAATGAAGTCTCAAATAATCAATAACAATTGTGTTTTGCTCTTTCCCAGGACAATCTAGCTCTGTGAAAGGCTAACAGTGCTTTAAAACTGTATCCAAGAGTTGAGTTCTAAAGCTGGAAACCAGGACACGACTACCTTTTCTATTTCAGGCAAGTTAACCAATGAATGAGAACGTAACAGGTTTCTTGACTGAGAGCCTACCAACAAAGCCAACTGTAACCCAGAACATTTACTGTTAAAATTATGAGCCCATGAAAATCTGTGTTTATAAGAACAAAGTTGTTTACAGACTCAAAATAAAAGCATCCATCATTTTAATGCTGTAACTCCAAATTAAGACACTGCAGATGGGCATAATTTTCTCTTCTTAATACAAGACACAACACCATGTGTCTTTAATATAAATGCAATGTATATATTCAGCCAGGGATTCGTTTCTTCTTCCATTTCATATTCAAACCTAAGTCATTATCAAAGAAGCAGCGAGTGAACACAAATGCAGTAAAGATGATGCTGAGACAAAAATCAGCCATTTAACATAATCTCTTATTTGTAGGCTCTAAAAAGAACAAAAAGTTTTCTCCATTAATGGTTTCAGTTAATCCTGTATCCAAACATTTTGCCCAATAAACATCCGATTATTTTTATGTTGGCTATAAAGCTGTCACTCCTCAATAAACAGATATGCTCCTGGTGGGTTTACCTCTGCTGTCAAAGATCTGTCAAGTCCTGCATCGTCTCGCAAGAGAAACCAGAGCAGCTCAGGCACACGGCTCCCATGGAATCCATCTGAGCAGGGATTGCTCACCACCTGAGAGGATTCGTGCTGCTGCAACTGGCAGGACTGAGAGGCTCCCAACACAAGTTCACCAAAGCCCTGAAGTTAATACTCCTGACTGCCTTTAATAGAAAGCTATGTGACCTTTAATGCTTTCCTCGACTGAGCCTTCCTTTAGTGAGTCTCAATTAAATGTTATGTTTTGGGGCTCCCATTTTCTTGTAAGACAAGAAAAGAGTTCAAGGGATGGATCCTCCTTTGAAGAATTTAATTCACTGTGAAGAAAATTTATTTCCATAGAAAGAGTTGATCAGAGTTTGGGGGAAGGGCTTTTTTCCAGTCTTTTTTTTGTGAAGATAAAGGAGTCTTCAAACTCTTTAACTTTATTGTTCTATTACTCATTAGACTGGAAATATTTCCTCTGTCCTTCTCATTATAAGGAGGAGAAAATAAGCGTGATGTTTAAAGAAATCGTGGCCATTATTTGTGATGAAGAAGCTTTCCATAAATTAATCAGATTGCTACTGTGATACTGCTGGTTAATTTTCAGTAAGAAGCATTGCACCAAATTAAATCTTTGCATAAATATTCAGAAAAATAAATACTTTCTAGGCTGATTCTTCACACTTAGCTTCAACATAACCAGAGCAAAAAATGGAAGCACTAGGAAGTGTCTTGTCTGCATACAGCTGACATTGTAGCTCACCACAGTTGTTACTATTGAAGGTGTAAGTGCAAATGAGCATCATCACTATTCCCAGATGGAAACATTTTCAGGAACAGGACATTTGTAACAACTTCTTTTCCCATTATGTTCCTTTATTTAACTACATTTTTTTTCTGTACTCAATTTCACATAAAATCACATGTGCCAGTAGGGAATTCTGAGTGCTGGAGAGAGATGCCTGGACTCTTTACAGTCAGTGTACACTGAATTAAATACTTCAGAAAACCCCAGAAGCCACAAATTCTCATTTTTGTGAAATTATTTAGCTTTTAAGCTTTTTTATGCCTTGTAGTGATAATGTACATTAGTCTTTCATCAAGAATGGACTGATTACTGGCAAAGGCAGATGAGACAACTTCCTCTTGTAACACCTTAACAAAACTTCACATCTTCCTAGTTCAGCAATTCACACCACCCAGTTCTACATCTATGTACTTACCTAGTGTAGCTTAGTTAAACCTCAGGGTAAGAAACAAAACTGGTCTAGTTCTTCATCTTCACTGCTCATCTCAGCTCTGTTTTTCCAGGACAGCTTGTAGACACAAGAAGTCTGTGCCTCACTGCACTGATGCTGCCTCCACACATGATGCCTATGCCACTAGGTATGAAATGGGGCTCATTTTGATGAGCACATGGATAAAAAATGGGTTGCTATTGTATTTACAAAGTTCTTATGGAAAGCCTGCCAGCTACTCAAAACTAGGATTTACTATTTAGAGTTACCTTGATTAAAGGCAAGGTTCTGAAGAGCTCCTGTGGATAACAGGCTTAACTTTAAGCAAATGATCACTCCCATTACATTCACTGGCTTTAACTGGGCTGCTCGTAAAATAAGTGAGTATTTAAATGCCTTTCTGGATCAGAGCCCAAGTCTCTTAGAGGTACTCGGGCTTGGATCAGTGGTACCTTCTCAAGGCAGCATGATTCAGGGGACTAAGCACCATAAATCCTTTTCCATATTCTGTCAAACTGAAACGATGTGGAATTTCACTCACAGAAACATTGTCTACCACAGCTAACTGGGAATGCCAGTTCATCAGAGCTTGGAAACAAGTACTTCTCTGAACTGGTAATGTCTGAGCTAGTTCAGGAAATCAGGAGAAGATACAAGAGCCCAGATATTGCTCTACCCTGATGCAGCCAAGCTGCTCCCCAGTACTGAAGCAGTGGCTGAGCCAATGTCTCTACAAAGCTGTGCATCCTGATAGCAAAATTAGGTATTTGAGTGTCTGGAATTCTAAGACTTCTCAAATTGTGCTTGTTATGTAAGACTACACGTTTGCAATTGTAAAAAAAAGGAGGAATATAAAAAGGATCTAATGTCTGGGAAATGGGTGATTAAAAAAATGTCAAATAAATGTGACAATTTTAAAAACATAGACTCTTACCCTTCTCGGTGGAAAATAGTCCTAAAACAGTCCCCCAGGCTCTTGTAACTGGTCGGATCAGTTTTCCCTCTTTGAATTTGGAACCTAAAAAAAAAAATACAATTTACATCACAGCATGAGAAGTCGGGGATTTTAAGCTGCTTTTAACTTTCCAATTATTATATAAAACAAGTTTTAAAGTTGGTTTTTTAGTGTATCTGATTCATTATTCTATACTGCTCCTGATATACTTATTAGCACTGTTTTCATAGAAGCTGTTAAACTAAGGAGAAACAGAGCTTTAGTAACTTTTTTTTTGGTGGTTTATGGAACTCACAGTATAGCTATCACCTTTGACATTTACACCTCTTTCTAGTTGTTTGAAAAATAAGCTGTTAACCCTGTGCCTGATTCAAAGCCCATTGAAACTAATGGGAATCTTGACTCAAACCTGCTTTTTGCAGAACTCAAGTGGAATACTGTCATGTTTTTCACTATGAAATGAATCCACTGGGCTCTTTCTTTTCATATCTGATGCAATTACACTAAAAATCAACCAGAGACATGACCAGAAATTAGAGCACCATTCATTTTTCATAATGTAATAATAAGATGAACAATAAAAAGCAAGCAATGAATTATTTTAATTAAAACCTGGTTTCCTCCATTTACATTTTGACAACAATAAAGATTTCAACAGGAAGCTTGTGGCCTTGAAAGGAAAATTCTGATTATGATTTAAGACTGTAAACATCTTATTATTTATGATTGATGCTGAGCAATACTGACTTCAATAAATGATGTTATTTTACTAAGTATCTCACTTAGAATACACTATTGCTTGCAGTTTTAAAACTGCAGGCAACACATTAAACTAAACAGTATGGAGAAATTTGGAATATTTTTTTATCACTAAAACTTCTTTTTAAACAGCTAATTACTCAAAACCCCAGAATATTGATGTCAGCAATTCCAGCTGACAATGGTCCTGTATCAGACAATCACTAACTTGGCTTTATCAGTAAGCACAATAATTCTGCACAACAAATTGTTAGGAATAACTGATGTTATAGTCAAGTATGCCACATGCCAGAGGTATTCTGTTCTGAGAAACATCTATTGGTACTTTGTCCAATCACAATACTGAATCTCATTAATACCTAACAAATGAAGGTATTTTTAGCTCAATGTTAAACTGCAATGTTCTCTCTCAAGAGAATTCAGGAGGGTAAACCCAAGGTTTTTACTGTGGCAAAAGGGATTAATTGTTTTGACCATCAGTATTTCCTAACCTGTGTTCTGTGCTAACACATCTAACATTTTATTCACTTTGGGAAAACATTTCCAGTGAAGTAATACAATTCTTTGGGCAATTATGAAGGCAAGCCCACACCTTCTTTGAAAACAGTTAGGAAACACTGAGTCCCTCCATAGTCCTAATAAAAGTAGTTCAGGCACATCTGGGATCTCTATCTGGGGTAACCACTTTTATTAGCTCAAGAACTTGCTGCCAAGTTGGCAGAGAGGAGAATGCTATTCAATAGGCTTACACTTAAATAAGAGCTGATGCATAACATTTTCTCTGAAAAGAACCCTTGGGAAGGCTAATAGTTGAAAAAAAAAAGCCTCAGTGCCATGACACAAAGTCCAACAGTCATATCAACTAAAGAAGCTTTTACATTATGGCAATCAAGCAATCAAAATTACAGCAGAAAGTAGACAGCATGCACCTTTAAATATAGTCAGGACTTGATGATTTATACATCGCAGGTCAAAACAAAAAAATGGCTTGCTTTTGCAACAAAAAAAATCCCCAGGAAAGCACTTTTCCCAAGTATTTAAGAAATAAAGCTTAACCCAAACATTTTTCGAGATTTGGCCTCCTTGTAAACTCAGAACAAAGCATTGCTGTTTCTGAATCATCCTCTGAATAATGCATCTTCCCTCTCTTTCACCTGGCAAACGCTCCAGTGTGAAACCAGCATGTGTGGCAGGTTCCCCACCAAGCTGTGCAGACACAACTGGTTGTAGAACTGGGGCTTTACTCCTAGATCCACTGTGGATCTCAAAGCCACGGTGAATGTACTTAGAGAATTTTGGTTTACAGTGTCAGCTTCTTAACTAAATTTAAAGGATTTAATAAAAACACATCTTTGGTAGTAATAATGCAAATCACAGCAGCAGAAATGCAATAACATCACAGGTCATTTATATGTATCAGGTGAAGGATAACTTCTTGCTAAAAAAGTTAAATCCACAGAGGTTTAGATTTATCTCCATTTTTTGTTTTAATGCAGATAAAACCTTAGCATTAAATGAGTCCATTTGTAACACTGAGTCACACAAATAGCATATTCCTTCCTTCAGGGTTTTTGGATCCATTTCTTCCCTAGTAAATCTTTTTTACAGCTTTAACAGCCATCCTAAAGTACATGCCAATTATGTACTTCACCCTGGATCTGCCAATTGGGTTCTTTGATTCAGAATTGCTTGTCTCAATAAAATCATGTGTTACCTTTTAATGAACTAGCTAATTGATCACCAGCACTTATTAGAAGAAGCTCAGGGAAGAGCTGAAGAAAAGGATGCTTGGTTTTCTGCAGGAGGTGGTGGTGGCAGCAGCAGCAGCCTGTATTTGTAATCCTAATAATACAGAAGAGTGAAAGCATTCACTTCAAAAAAACAACCTGGCTTGTTTTAATGATTGTTAAAAGAATGAACACTACTGGTGGATATAGAATTGCTTTCTCTGCTTCCAATCCATTCCTTTCTAAAGCATTATGAAACCACCGAATTTCATGCATTTTTGAAAGCTGGATGTCTGCCTTGTGTGTTATTTGCTTTGCTAGAGCAAAAAATAGAGATAAATTCTCCTGTAAATAAAATTGGAGCTTTAACTTCTGATCTAGTTTACTATTTTAAAGTCTGAAAAGAAGAAATTGCAGGCAGCCTTCAGAGACATGCTGAACAAACTTATGGGCAACAAAGCTTTGCTGAGACTGGGATGAATGACCTGCTAGTCACTGCTAGCATACAACAGGCATCAGAAGTTACTGCACACTCCAGTCTGTTTTATCCTTAGAAAATAATCATCAGATTAACTTTCCTCTCCTCTCATTCTCCTCCTTCTGGGCTTTCTGGCCAAAATGCTGTGGTACCAAGCACTCCCACCCTGGGAATGGTCACAGAGCTGTGGGAGGCATTTTGGCCCTCTGATAACTTCTCTCTACCTGGGATCATCCCCAGCACCTACTGCCTGTCCTTTCGGCTCTTCCTCACAGTCCCCACCTCCAGCTCCCATGCCACAGGGGATCTCACAGTCACCCCTTCTGGCTCCCATAGGCTGTGGTGGTTTATGCCCCCTTTGATTGAACAGCACCTTTACAGAAGGTTTGATTGATACAAAAGTGTCCTGATCATGTTTAAGATGACATCAGTGTCCTTCCCTGTTCACTCCTCTGGGACACATGGTTGGGATCTCAAAACTGGAACTCATCTAAGAACATTGGAGGTTTTGGGGTCTGTTCAAAAGGCAGCATCTTCAGTGAAAACTGCATATCTAAAATCATAAAAACATTTAACATCCACACTAACCAGCACTACAACTATTACTTGTGAAATGACTAAACCTAAATTATGCTTCATTTGATAGCAAGAGAGAAAGTGGTTTTAATTAGTCCTTGATCAATTAACTCTCACCAGGCTCAGCCTGAAAACCCACAGTAGAGAAGATGCCCGGGTCCTTTCATCAGTCCTCCCAACTCACATTTAATGAGTGATATATTATGGAGCAATGACCCTAAATAAGCACACGTCTTTGTTTCCAATGCCTAACTCATAGTTCCTGTTGTTTTTACAATATGCTGTATTTTATTCTGAGTTTTATAAAATCCTCAGCCCACGGGATGCTTTTCTGCTCCCTTTTTCTATTGCAAAAGTCTTTTCAGAAGTCTTTTCTAACACAATATCCACAGGAGAACAAGCAGATGTGGGTGTTTTCTGAGAGAAAAAAAAAGATTCAAAAATGTCTCTCTCCCTCCCTCTCTCAGTGGCTAATAGTTTTGTTCATGCTTGCTGAACAGCTCATCAGAGTTGCCTTGTGGACATAAGTTACCTAGCAATCTTCCTCCTTTTATTTACTGATCTGGGCTGGAGAAAGACATTCAATTCATGCTGAAATTGTTTTAGTCATCTCGAAATCTAAAAGGAAGAAACTGGTATTTTCCTATCTAGATTCAAGTAGATAATGAGCAGTTAAATCCCAAATATGTAGGACAACCACAATGTGATGTGAAGCAGACTAGACACACCAAATTCTTGCCACTGGGTTTGCAGAGTCTATACCCTCCTGCATCGATTCCAGAATTCCTTGCTGCTTTTCTGCAGTGTTGCTGACTAGCTCCTCAACCACAAGGTTCAGAGGGAAAGAAAAACACTGACTCAGAGAACCAAGATTTACACCATATTGCAGTTCTTGTCAACAAGTGGCAGTCTTAACTGTATTTTTCTTCCCTTCACATGTCTTAGGAGGATTTTGTCCTATGGGCTACTCTATTTTGAATAAAGCTCCTAATATTTTCCCCCATGATTGGGATTTATGCAGTACCAAAGCAAATAATCTCAGGTACTGAGGTGTTTAGAAGCTATAAAGAGAGTTATGGGACGTAACAGCAAAACAAATTAAATTACCTATGTTAAATTTTATATAACTTTTAAATAAATGTACAGCCTTTAGAAAAATGAAAACAACATTTCTAGCTTTTATGCACTTTCAATAATTCCCATGATTCCAGACACTCCTAGCTGTAGTTACTCCAACCAGCATAAATTGATAAGAAATGTGTAGTCTGAAGCTTTAAATAAACATTAATTAACAGTTCACATGCTTAGAATAAAAGATAACTGCATTAGAATTTAAAAAGATTTTGATTTGCTATCTACTCATGCTCAAATTTCATGCAAAACTTTGCACTGCAAAATGGCCCTTGATAATATAAATTATTTCACTTTTTGGCTCAAGTTCTTTGAGTTGCTTAAGTTACTTACAGGATAATAACTAAATTGAGAGTCTAATTCTGTCACTTCTTTTAACAGTAAATCATACGAGCTGTTTAAGAACTGAATATTAGATTCCAAAACAAAAGACCTAATTATTTTAAGTGAAAGATATAAATTTTTTCTAGTCTAGTGCTCATAATTTAAATATTATAGTATTACTATGATGATTATTTAACTGCAAAAACCATGTAAGAATACAGTAGAGGAGTAACACAGAGATCAGGCAAAGAACAGAGCTTATCCCAAATATTCTGCACAGCAGACATAGATTTGCCTCCATACGATCACAGGATTTTTCCTACTGTTCCTATTTAGTTCACAAGTAGAAAATCAGAATCACAGGTAGAGAAATATTGACAAAAAATATTTTGAAAATTGTCTAAATTAATTCTTCTTTCTGGAATTCATGACACTTGTTAGTTTATTTACCTCTAATGACCTTAATTTTTTTAAGAAGAAGAAAGGAAGGAATAGTAATAGTGGAAATAATTGCAGATACCCTGAAAAACTGAAATTCTCTGCAGAGATTACTTTTATGCAAGTGAGAACATCAAATACCAGTTATGTTGGTCAAACAAAAAATTACCAAACACAAACTGATGAATTCTCACTTTTACAAAAATATTTATCAATTGCAACTCCAAAAGAGATAATAAGGCAGAGAGCAATAAGGGAATGTGGAAGGGAGATGGACTGGTAGAGTCAGGTCCTGCCATCCTCGAGGATAGGGCAGCAGGCAGAAGCTCCATTAGAAGGAGAGGAACCTCTCCTTCCTTGTCACCAGGTAAAAGAAGGGAACCTAAGAAATGAGGGAGAATGGAAAGAG
>VWZY01000771.1:138145-188271 GCA_013399075.1 Chloroceryle aenea | reverse complement strand
GAAGTGGTGTGGCCAGCAAGAGGAGGGAGGTGGTGGTGCCCCTGTACTCGGCACTGGTGAGACCTCAGCTTGAGTACTGCGTCCACTTTTGGGCACCACAGCACAAGAAGGACACTGAGGTGCTGGAGCAGGTCCAGAGAAGGGCAACGAAGCTGGTGAGGGGTCTGGAAAGCCTGGCTGGTGAGAAGAGGCTGAAGAAACTGGACTTGTTTAACCTAGAGAAGAAGAGACTGAGAGGAGACCTTGTTTCTCTCTACAACGACCTAAAAGAAGGTTGCAGCGAGGCTGGGGTTGGTCTCTTCTCCCAGATTACTAATGACAAAATGAGAGGAAATGGCACCAGGGGAGGTTTAGATTGGATATTAGGAAGCAATCCTTCACTGAGAGAGTGGCTGCCCAGCAGGGTAGTGGCATCATCATCCCTGGAGATCTTTAAAATCTAGTGGGCATAGAACTTGAGGCTACGGTCTAATGGATAGAGAGATGTTGGGATGAAGGTTGGACTCGCTGATCCTAGAGGTCCTTTCCAACCCTACTGACTCTATGATTCTATAATTCTATGAAATGTAAGTAGGCTAAAAGAAGGAAACAGTGGACCAGGAAGAAGCAGATGCTTAACTGCATCTGAAAAAGCAGCACATTCAAAATAAAAGAGCTAGATCAACAACAGATTTAACAACTTACAGCAGAATTAGGTGGAAAAGATTGGGTATTCTGATCAAAATTTGAATCCAATAAGCCCATAATCAGTTGCCATCTCCTTTTAGTTTAGCTAAAAGCAATTTTTCCAAACTCTCATAGAACAATTGGTCTAAACTGTTCCAGCCTCGATGCTGAGAACTTCCCGTGTGTGGCTTACTCAAAGATCCCAGGTTTTTGACAATATGCTTCCTGAATGAACTACAGCATTGAATGGAGTACCAGCAAAGTCCTAAACATGACCAAATGGCTTAGCTGTTTCACTGGTACTCAGTCAGTTCTCTGAATGTGAGTCTTAAGATGAATAATTTCACATTGTCAGCGATGATGGAGCTATTTTTATTATTTTAAATATGGGTAGTCACTCGTGGCCTAATACATCAAGGAAATCTGGTTTTCATTAGTTTAGAAAAAAGTCTTGTATGTTTTCCTTTTATAGAGAAACAACAGACAAAGTGATGAGGAATATAAACTAATGACTGGTAGAGATTTCACATGAAATCAGATATTAGATTATATCATAAGAAGGCCTCAGTATCCAGTCTTGATTCAGGGAAAAATGAGAATGTGGTTTGGCCAAGATGTGCCTGCTTCAAAACTTATCTCAGTGTAACTTCTATTACAAAACTGTATATCCTCTCTTGACCTTTCTCTGCTGGACTAGATGGACCTTTAGGCTAATCCTGTAGGGACATTCCTGTGTCTCGTGACATTACTGGGATCCACGGATCCAGCACTGAGTCTCTGCAAACTGCAGCCTTAAAAAAATGTAAGTGTAAGTATGAGAATTTAATCTATCAGTTAAATGATACCAGATTAGAGAAATAAATATGCTGCTCTTAAACAGTACTGGTGTTCTATATTACTTGAAAAAGATGGGAAGGAAAATTTTAGTGCAGCTTTGAAATGAAAACATGTATCTGATAAGCCAAAGGAAGGCTTCAAATGAGTAATTACTACTGCTCATTACTGGACAGTACCTGAAATACATAGAAACAGAAATGTCCGGGTTGGGAGGGACCTCGTGAGGTCATCTGATCCAACCCTGCTGAGAGCAGGGACATCCTCAACTAGAGCAGGGTGCTCAGAGCTCTGTCAGCCCCCCCTTGAATGTCTCCAGGGATGGGGCCTCAACCACCTCCCTGGGAAACCTGTTCCTGTGCTCCACCTCTAATCTAAATCCACTCCTTTCTAATTCAAACCCATTACCCCTCATCCTTTCACTCCAGGCCTTTGTAACCAGCCCCTCTCCAGGGTTTTTGTAGCTCCCTTCAGGTACTGGAAGGTGGCTGTTGGGTCTCCCTGGAGCCTTCTCTTCTCCAGACTGAACAATCCCAGCTCCCTCAGCCTGTCCTCAGCAACAGTAAGCATTGTTCTAAAACCCTTCCAGCTTAGGAGGATATAATTAAGATATACATCCCACAGGAAAAAGTCACTTTTTCTCATTAACAGTTCCTATAGAAAGGGCCAAGTACTTCTAAATAGTTTTCTCAACAAAGCTTTGATTTCAGTGTCCCTCATGGTCATCAGACAGCAGTGTTCCTTCTGAGAAGGCAGGAAAATAATTGTGGCTTTCTGGCAAGAATATTTTGGGGGAGGATTTTTTGGAGGCTTGTTCAATATTTTTTAGTATTCATTAGCATTTCAAGTTCTTTGATGCAATCAATCCCAGTGTTGCTCAGTGTATTTTGAACATTTTTTTATTATTATTATTAAAATGATTTAGCACCAAAAATTTGCAAACTGCAATGAAATCCACATTACACTTGCTCCCTATGGTCAAAGTAGGAAAGATAACCAAAAATATCTTTTCTCCCACAGGAAAGAACCAGTCAAATACAGAAATCCAAACTCATTTTCAGTGGAAAATAGCCAAAATTAAATTGCGAGTTGCTGAAAGAAGTGTTAGTTTTGAGTGCTCACCCAGCCTCCTATGCTTGTGCTGGAAAATATTTTAAAAGGAAACAATTTCATTAATATATTGTGGCTGAGATTTTTAAAATACTGGAAGGGATACAACCAGACTTACTCTACTGAAAAGTACAGCTAAATAGCCTGCATTTGAAAAGCTTAACTCACATGCCCTTTCTTATTAAAAGACAAATCATTTTAAAAGGCTAATAGCTAATATACATAACATGACCATTACCAACTATGCATATGCTGCTTCCATGTAAAAATTACTTTTTTTTTTCCCCTATTAAATTATATGGCTAAGCAACAGAAAATGTACATCCTTAAAGCAGCGTTACCTTTTGAAATGAAACGAGTAAACTGAGGAAATTCTGAGTTAAAGACTGAAACTCAACTCTTCCCCACCCAGCTGTGCCCCAATATTACAGCTTATATGGAATTCATTATCAGGCAGTGCTGAGTGACCTCAGCCATTCCTAACATACAGTAGGGCACAACAAGGCAAGTTAAGGATGAAATGTTCTCTGAAGTGCCATGACTTTCTCTGCTGTGGTGACTTAGAGGAAAACTAGGAAAATATTGGAACACTCTTCCTTTTTGTAATAAAATAAATCTCAAATCATGCACTTCCCTCTATCAAAAGAAAAAATTAAATAAAAATAGGAATCTCCCAGCTTTAAGGGAAGTTTTCTGTGTGTTGAAGTGGTAGCTTGCCAGTGTCTTTCAGAGTCCACAACCATGCAACCACGCTTTTGGCAAATTTTTGTGTAACATTAAAGTTTATCCTAGGAAGTGAAGAGAAACTTTTGACACCTGGGAATAAATCCTATTAATTCACTGTATGAAGATAGTAAAAATAAATTAAAAAGCTGAGTTCTCAAAAATTCTATGTAGTGGTAATTTTCAGCAGCAATTTTCAGACTTGTAGATTTATTTTTATTTTTCTAATAAAGAATTACTAGTTAACAGCAAAAATTAATACTAAGGAAACCTCAGGAGAATCTAGAATCCAGGTTGTACGCTGTGGTCAGAAGAGTACCCCAAACTGAATCACAGTTGCTCCAAAGCTGTCAGGATACCATTTTTTTTGCAGATCTAAACCCCTCACAATGAGATTATTTTCTTATTTGTAAATACACTTTGAAAACTACTAAAGTTCAACATCAAGTATTTTATGGCCCACTTTTAAGCACCAGAAAATATGGCTTAATGCTGTAACAGAAACATGAATAGGCTCTTGCCAGCAGCCATGCAAGCTGCACCTTTGTATCCCAACACACTCTCCCAGCTGAAAAAACTCGCTAGTTACTCGGGATAGTGTGGAAAAAGAGAGGGTTGTTATTTTAGGAAAGACAGTGGCTTGAAAATTGGCATAAAGCGGTGAAAAGTCAAAAGCAAGGTTTCGTTTTTTCCCGAAACTCAACCTAACTGCTCCATAAAGTAATGCACAAATCATTCATTCTAATGAGTCATAACAATGATTTGTGATCTTCCAAGTTTTCATTTTATGCCCCTCTGTTTTTCCTTAAAGACAGGAGGATAGACAAAGACTGGAAACTTTGGGTCATATGGATCACGGCACCACTGCTATGTCTGGAATTTTCTTATAAATATCCTATTGCTCTGAGGTTCATAGGCCTGGCTGAAACAGCAGGGACGATCTCATTTGTACTTTTATAGTTGTAGAGGGATTTGCAAGAGTTAACACAGTTTTCCATAATATTTCTTACTGACTTCAGGAATAAAGGGAGAGTTCCGTTTTTAATCAGTATCTGAAACATTGTTAAATCTAAAGAAAACCAGGACTTCTTTCAGATTTAACAGGACTTTTCCAAGTTCTGCTAATTTTAAAGGCACAAAGCAAGGCAACTTTTGAAAAAGAGGATTTAAGCAAAGTGGGTTTAGGTAGCAGGCAATACAGTAGTCTGCAGGATATACTTTTCAGCAGATTTTACTGCTGCTTTGCAGACTTGTGCCTTTTAAAGATTGTTTTTCCAAAGAGAAATGAAAATTATTCATTCTGATCGCATGAAAATCTTGGAATCACGCATGTTTCTTCAAGTTCTGCTATAGTGATGTCTATCTCAGAGAACAAACTGCTTCACTAACCACCAGTTGGAAGCTAGAGAAACTTGTCCTTTCATTTTGTACAGGTACAGAAATCTTTAAAGACATTTTGCTCATGTGCTTATCCAGGCAGGCAGACTCACATGGCTGGATCTAACTCGGCTGTTGAGCCAGAGGACTGGAAAACAGGCAGAAGGAATGGCAGGTCTGGTGTTGCCAAGCAGCATTTCTCAGGTCTACTGCTTTGTTTCCTTATCATGTTTGGTATCCCTTTCCTACATCCACTTAGTCAAGTCTTTGTAGTGCTACATGGACTCAGAGAGAGATAAAACTACCTGATCTATTGAACTGGTGAGTGCCTACTGATAATTTAGTCTAATTGTTGTGCAATAGAGGTCTGTGCACACAAACAGGAATCCAAGGAACCCCAGGATCAAACATTCCCTGCTGGGGAGCCTAAAAGGTGCCTAGACTAAGGTATGAGAAGGACTTACCCTACCTAAATGTTGCAGAGTGCATTGGGATTAACCTTGTTAAAAATCTCCAGCTCGCCTGACTTGTGGCCTGAACCCCTCCCAAGAATAAAGCTGACCTTTTACAGCTGCAGAAAGGAATCTCCAGTTTCATTACACGTACTGGAGAGTTAAAAACTCTAAAAAGGTTAAAAGCCTTTTTAAAGACTTGAAAATGCAAACAGCCATCCTGCCGACCAGCTAAGAGACTCATCACCTGTCACTTTATTAGAGATCCTGTATTAGAAGTCACAAGATGCCAACTTGTTTGTCATTGGGACTGGCAGCAGAAACCACAGCCTCACAATCAACAAACACTGTTGCTTTTGTTGCCAGAAGTTCTCACAGCAAGCCTGTGGTCTGGGAAAAGGCCTAATGGGGAAAGTCAGTCACAGAAGAATGACTGATGGATGTGTAGGCAGTGAGCAAAATTATGAGAATAGGTGGGAGAGAGAAGAGTGAGATC
This sequence comes from Chloroceryle aenea, assembly GCA_013399075.1. Lineage (NCBI taxonomy): Eukaryota > Metazoa > Chordata > Aves > Coraciiformes > Cerylidae > Chloroceryle > Chloroceryle aenea. Next base: position 182,613 of record VWZY01000771.1, on the reverse strand, counting down.
CTGAAGAAACACTACATATGGACTGCTGGAAAACCTTGAGACACTCATTGGTCAAAATATAAACCATGTACCATTGCCTCTGCTCCTTCCTTGTCACCTATAAAACCTATAAGGAGGCACTGAAGTTCTGCAGATTTCCCTTCTCTCTCCACTGCTGTGTTGAAGGGACAGTGATAATGTGGACAGGAATAATATCTCAATTACTCTATGGTAATTGTTTACTGCACTGTATCAAATTTTAATGTTTAAATGCATCAGTTTCCATTACAACAAAAGCATCTTAAAATAAATCATAAGCCAGAAGTACTTCTCTAGGACTTTCTATCCCAAGCAATAAATAGTAGAAAAAAGTCTGTAGCTTTCAGTTTTCCTAAACTTACACCACATCTCATCCCTAGTCTCAAGTGGCATCTTTAACATCTCTTAAAGGCTTTTTTTAGGCTCAAAGACACATCTCTGCTCACTGGTCTGTTTAATATAATCCAGCAACTGCTGTTTTCCTTCTCACCCCTAGAGTATACGTGTGCACAAAAATAATGAAAATATACAGAGGAAATATGGTATGACTTCAGAAAGTAATTTTAAGGAGCAAGAATGGTTCAATGTCTACACCACAGTTATAAATTATGTCTGAAGAATAAAAGGGATGATCAGAAGAGTAACATATTTCCAGATCTGCTTATATCATGGCCTCTAAATAGGCTACAAACTTCCTGCCCAGGGTCAGGACTCTGTACTGAGAATCACTTAACCTGCATAATTTCTTGTCATTGGGTTTAGGTCCCAAGGGCTATGACTGAGTTTCAGTTAAAATCTTGAAGAAGCTCTGCAATGTAGGTGATACAGCCAGTAGCAGACATCTCTTGAATATGACCTGCTGCTTTCAGGAATGGAAAAAGTCCCTAGAAGATGAGCACCAAAATATACAAACTGTATAGCCACTGGGTATATGCTGGGTAAACACTGGATAAAAGTGGGAAATATCCTTACTCTGCATCTAGCTAGAATTTACATAGGTATAATAGCATCTAGAACTGCTCTTCTACTGCTAGAGACCACATTGTGTTATGAGTGAGGAATGGTATCGTAGAAGATGCAGAGGAGAATCTGAATCAGTCAGTAAAAAATGAGTTTCACCTCTTCTCTCTTTAGTAGAGAGAACTTTACATATATAAGAAAAAGAAGTATCTTCCTGAAGAAAACTCCATTTAATTTACCCAGTATTTCCCCAGCTGATTCAAGAAGCACTTTCCAAAACTCTGCCACAAATCCATTTGTTTACCAGCAAAAAGTCCTGATTAGGCTACTAAGAAGTTTTACAAAAGAAGCTGGGCTGTGAAAAACCCCATCAGGTTATTTCAGAAGCTCTAGGAAATCCTGATATGATCACTGAAATGATTTTATACATATTATTCCTTGCTTTGCCTGTAATTACAAGGAAAGCATTACTGAAGAAAAAAGGTTTTCAGGAAGAAACAAAGAGCACACCACTAATTCATGTCTTCAAATTCCTTATTACCCTTGGTGTACACTTGCATAAAAAAGTTTAAACATAAATCAGTAGACTGACACATGCCATAGTGTTTAGACACCAATTTAACACCTCTGCATAAAGTTAGAGAGGAGAATTACAAAATGAATTCTAAAAACTTTCAATTTATTATTTCTTGAAAGAGTAGACAAAAGTCTTTGAGGATTAATTTCATGCTGTGGGTTAAATTTCACTCTCACGATAGGCCAACTGTTGCCTGGGGCTCTAGAGATAATGAACCTGCCAAGGGATTAGCAAGGAAACACTTGTGTTATTATAAATCGTGTACACTTCCCTTTATAACCAACTTCATCCTTCGTGACATTAACAAATTACACCCTCTGTCCACGTTTCACTATAAGGCAAGGCTCTGACTGACCCTGAACCAATAGTACATTTGATAAGATCTTCTCAAGGAAGAAACAGCTATTACATTTGGTTGAAAGATCCAGACCTCCTGAAGGGAGAACATAGGACATTTTATGTCAGATGTCTCCAAGACGCAGAGAAAAATCTGTCTTAAAAACACCAGCTGATAGAGTCTAAAACGTGCACAAAATAATTAAATGGAACACAGAAATGAAGGAAATTTTAGGCACAGTCTGCCACAAGAGTCTAAATCAATCCAAGCAAAGATGTCATTCACTTGGCTTCACTGTAAACAGTGCATTCACTAAAAAGCTCAGACACATGATTCATCATATATATATTGGGCTAGAAGTTCCAGTAATAATTTTATGCCTCAGGCCAGGTCGAATATTTATGATGCAAATATAGATGTTTTCTGTATTTCATTCCTTCCTCCTTCCTTTTCTTGAAAGGCTTCATACTTTTAGCCATAAAAAAACAGCTCAGTTTCTATGCAATGCATGCTGAGCTGTGCTGGCAGGAGCTGGTAGTGAAATTGTGTAATAGTGTGAGATTAAAGTAGAAATCTGACATCATGAACTGGATCTCTTTATTTACACGCTATCATATAAACAAAAAGGCAAGAAAGAAGTCCAAGCTCTGCATCTTCTTTTCCTGACCCAAACCAGCTTAGGAATTTTAGAGATGGTAGCATTACTGCTAATGTCTCCTGTAGGGAGAGGGACTGCTGGTCTGGTGTGGTTCTAGGAACACAGCTCACCCTTCTTCAGCTAGCAGAGCAATTGAGCACAACCACAGAAAGCTCTTTTTTCTAGTATTTGATGCACTTCCCTTTTAACTTTCTAACTAGCCAGGAAATAATACAATTGTAGTAGGAGGAAGATAATACAGAGCAATAAGTATCTCATGTTTGAGAATTTGCCACTCTGACTCCTTGGCATCTTATAAGGCTGGGCAACTTAGGTTCTCTTAACCTACCTGTACAGTTCTCTATCCCACAGTGGGACCAGACCTTTGCCCCAAATTATTTTTTATGAAGGAGAAAACCCAATAAAATGACTAGACTGCTATGATTCAGATGGCCTTAGTACTGGGAAGACAGACAAGTGTCACTAACATTCTACATTTCTCACTTGGGGATGGAATTGGTGAATGGGTTCCTGGGATGGTGAAGCCAATTCAAGAAGGTCACTGCTTGTTGCCAGACTCTGTTTTGCTGATGCAAGGATTTATGAGGCTATGCAGCAGAGAAAAACCAAACACCATCCATCCCAATTTCTCCTTTTAACCCAGATTGCTTTGTTTTTCATGATGAATTCAAAGCTGCTCTGGGTGCACACAGAATATTCACAGTTTTGCCTTAAATAATTCCTTTCATTCTCCTGATGTAGTCTGTTCTGGTTTATACCATAGAATCTCAAGGATTTGATGTCCAGCATGTATCTTAAGAGACATACCATCCCCTGGTATGCATTGGCCATCTCAACAAGTATTAAGCTTACAACAGAAAATGATGCCTTCATCTAAAGGGGTCAAAAGGAAACCGAAGCTGCTGTCAAGTGAAGTGGAAATGAATCAGAGAGGAGGAACCTGGAACAGGTTGTTAAAAAGGACAAAGAAGAGACACAGAGGGAATAGATTTGGTGAAAAAGGGCAGGCAGTAGCGTAAAGTGGAGAGGAAAAAAAAAGACAGATGTTTGGAGCTAGTGAAAGTGAAGAGTAAGAAAAAATGGGAGGCTAGAAACAGATGTAAATGAAATTATATAGGCCACAAGGATATGCAATGATTTGTGCACATACTTTACGAAACATTCTTTAACAAAACCTTTTCTCCACTTGCAGGGAGTGCAATTGTTTCATGAAAATCACATCCCCTGCCTCTCTGTGGTTTGTTTCTGGAAGTGGCAGGTCTGTCATGTGAAACTTAAAGAGAAAATTTTCAACTTTATAAATATTCCCACAAAATACAACTCTTAAGGCAGGTATACAGAAATAAAAACACACAACAAGAAGTTTCTTTGAGACCCCTTCCTCCTTAAGTCCACAGGATATGTGATGGTCTGCAAATTAATCTGGATGCAGCAGGAATCAGGCTGCTGAAGCTGGTGTTTAATGTGCCCAAGTTAAATGTGGTCATGTGGCCCATGTTACTGAAGACACACTTCATCATGGATTGGGCAACTTACAGTTTCCTGAAAGCTAATGGCTTTAAATTCACATATTAAGTTCACTTAGGATGTAACAACAGTGTCTATTTCTCAGTTGTTCATTACTCAAATAAAAAATCTAAGGCAGTTTAAATAGTTTTATGCTATGCTTCTAACCATAGAATAGTGTGCTTTATACTTTGCATTAAACAATTTAAGTTCACATCTGTCACATATTAGTTGTTGCCTCTTTTCTCCCTTCCCAGAGAAGAGCTTCTTGTTTTGAGAGCATTTTAGTATCTGTACTTCTGGCTAAGGATTTAGAAAGGAATAATCATAAAATTAAAGTAAATGTATTTCTGATTTTGATATTTCTACTCCCTCTTCATTGACTATGAACTGTTAACTCTTAGCTTATAGTGGAAGAATTTAAAGAAAATCCTACCAACAAATGGACCAGTAGAAATAATTGCTAAACATCACCTGCTTTTATTATATCTGGTTTTCCTAAAAAAGTAATAATTGGGTGTGTGATGGATAAGAAGAGTCTTGCCCATCTGCCAAGTAGCTGTCATCCAGGCAAAGTGATATCCCGGACAATTTCTTGCCTATCATGGTCTGAGAACTTTCTATTAATATATGGCACATAAAGAAATGCTTTTTAGTGACAAAGATTCTCATTAAGTGATGAGTATTTAATGATTCTCATCACCATTCTGAGGTGCACTGTAACAAACATTTAACACTAAACAAATCTTACCATTTTATACAAACAGTTTCTAAAGAGAAACTCAATATCTTAATTATAATTAATTAAAATGAATGCTTTAATCCTCTATGCCAGGTGGTAATAATAATTAACCTAGTGAACTTCATTGTGTCCAAGTTTTTCAAATTTACAACTAACCTAAACTTTGGAAAGAGAAGAGCCAGGCACTGCTTGACAAGCTGAATTAATGTGTCTGTCAGCATTAAGCCCATGCTACACAGTGACATCTCTCCAGTAGGTAAACTGCCTCTGAGACTAATGTGTCTTCACTTATTACTTCACATCTCTTTGGCTAAGCTCTGAAATGCCACAGGATACAAATGATCTTGTCTTCAAAATAATTTAAAGCTTGCTGCAATGCGGGATGGAAAAGAGAGAGAGCACGGTCTCGTGGAAATGCAGAATCAGCAGAGGGTGTCGGGAGGCAGAGCTTTTGCTGTCTGTAATGGGATCCTTCCCCACTCCATAATCTCCATTTTATTTTGCCTAATGAGGCAGGAGTTAAAACAGTTGACCTGATCAAATTCAGATGGCAGCCCTAAAGGATGAGCCCCCTGCTGCACTCTTGTCCCGACACCCTTTGTTACCTCCAAGTGAGCTGAGACCAGGCTGTGAACCATGTAAATAGGAGGTTTCCAGGTTAATGAAAAGCTGCAACACCCTTCTAAATCAGGACAGAAGGTTATGCTTTTCTAATCCAAAGAAAGTTTCATGAACCTCAGTAATAAAGTTTAATGAATGCTGGTCATTTGGAACCTCACAAATAGACACTTGACAAAGGGTAATAGTTTCCTTAAAAAAATTCCTTCTTCTATAACCACTGCTCAGCACATATTGTTAGAATAACAGGAATTTGTTTTCTTATGACAAATTCAAACATATCAATTAAAAAAGGATGCCTTGGGAAAAGGTAGTTAATAGTTCTATGAACTGATGTTTTTATTAGGTGATGGCATGTTTGCTGTTTCATTTCATTACTTATCTGCCAAGGAGTTTCTTTCAACACCAAATCAGAATCTACATGCTACAATCATGTAACACATTCAAATTCAGGCCATGTGCTCCAGCTGCTGACACAGATAAATCTTTAGAAGTGAGCAAAATATAAAAATCAGCTACATTATCTTTCAGCATGTACCACAATTTGTGGTCTTTTACACTAAGGACATAAAAATTGGATCCACCAGCTACACTCCTACCTGCCACTTGATGATGAGACTGTTGGAGGGTAAGTCTATCGTGCCTACACAAAGGTGTGGAGACACTGAGTGTGTTACTCTGGCCTTAGTGCAGGGTGCAGAGCTTTTTGTGCAGCTTTGAGTGTGAAGGGATGGGGCTCAAATGTGCTCTCAAAAGCTCACGTGGATAACTGTAGTGGATGAGATATACAGAAACTTACAGCAGTGCATCTCCAGAGCTTCATTAAGAAGTTTGAATACATTCCCTGGCTTGGCATGTCTGATTTTTTTCTACCATGAAGCATTCCATATGATGAAGATCTACATGCTAACATGCAGAGAACACATTAAACTAGACAGCAAGGTATCTGTGTCTGCATAGACAAAAAAATACATGTATGATCTGTTTTTGGCTTGTGAAGTTACATCATTTTAACCCTGCTGCAACTTTATATTAATTTAATTTCTCCATCTTAAGGGAAAGTGTGACAGATTTCACACTGGTCATGTTTTAGGCTTACCTCCTGGGTGGCTAGTCCTTTGTTACTTAGTATACATTACAATTTTTCTGTTCAGATTTCACTGAACTGTATTTTCAGTCCCTGTTGCCTTTCCTCAATTAGGCATTGGTGACACCGCTTTTCAGACATTCCAGTCATCAATCCCAAGCCCATTCATCAGGATTTCAGAAGCCACTCTTGAAAAATTAGATACATGTGCTCAGTGTAAATGGGAATGCAATGATTTACGACACAGGTCATTCTGAAAACCCATGAGTTCTTCTCCAGTGACGTGCCAGAAATCACAACTATTACTATAGCTCTGTGATCTATTTATTGCACAGCTTACGGGTGGTGTGCCATGTCTAATTCCTTTTTAATGCCTTACATTTTTTCTGGTTGATTTTTGAAAACAAGATTTACAGTTGTTTAGAGTTTGACAAGAACAGTAAACTGCTGGTTTAGTTAATATGTTTGAAAGTGGCTTGATTAAACTATCAGCCTGCTTGCACTCAGTGCTCCAGCTATGAGGGCAGTATTGTTTTAACTGCAACAGCAGCAGTCAGCAGTTGTGTAAATCATGGGTTATGCATCCCCTTGGTGGAAAAACCATGGATGCTCAATCTAACTGGCAAGGGAAGAAATTAAATTCCTGGGTTCTCTTCAGTTTACAAAGGGGAGTGTGGCAACCACAACAGAAAAAGTGTCTTGTTATAAGTTCATGATCTCAGTTACCTGCTCAAGAGAGGAATGAGTATGTTCTTGAACCACCCAGCTCACGAAGCCTTGTGCTGGAAAGGTACTGAATCAGCTCCTTCCCACTGGTGATATGAAAGCAACAAAGCAGCTCTGTCAGGCACAGAGCACAAATCAAATGAAGTTTTTCTTGGTGCTCAGCACAGCTGAAAAAGCCGTGTTGTGTGTTGGCACAACTTCTAACCAGCAGTGAAGGGTTAGAAGTATCAATTAGTTTATAGTATTGATGCAGATATGGTTTTATCAAGCATGTAAGAGAGCTGGATTCACAATTCTGGTTGCATGACAGCAGCACCCATGCAGATGTACACCAGAAACATTCAGGCAGAGGACATGCCATGCCTCACAAGTCAACCACAGACACCTCAGTGACACTGAAGGGCTCTGCCTTTAGACTGAGTCTTGTAATTGTATCCAGCCTGTTAGAATTAGATCATGAGCTATGGCAGCACCCTTGCATACATTTTAAGTACTTAAGTTCATCTGATTCACCTGCAGTCATCTTTGATTCAAGTGCTGAGTTTCAGTCAGTCATCTAGGCTCCTTGCACAAGCACTGCAGACACACATCTCCAAAGTCCAGTTTATCCCATCCAAAGGTGCACATCAAGGATAGATGGAATTATTTGTCCTGCATAATTGTTCCTCTCTTTCCCTTGACTACAGATGGAGCTGTCTGCCTTTGATACACTGCCAAACCTCTAGCAAGTGCCCTTAAAGAGGGGATTTTAATTAAAGATTTTAGTTCACTACAGTTTGAAAACGAGAATGCTCATTTAATTAAAAACTCTCAGAAGCCATCAAGGGAAAATCTTTTTTTCTCAGTTTTGTGGGTCCTCTCTGCAGATGGCTGGGCCTCTTTGTGATTTGCCTCTGACCATCTCACCCTCTCTTTTCACACTGTTCCCCTGTTCAGTGCTAAGCTGGCAGAGTCTCACTGTTCTGTTCCACACTCCTGGTACCTTTCCTCCCTCCTGAAAAATGTCAGGGTACAGTGGTTGTGCCTGGTACAGGCTCAGGAAAGCCTCCAGGTCCTGCAGAAGGTATCTTCAATGAGGTGGTGCTAAAATAGAGGGAGAGTCCAAGCAGCAGAAGAAGAGGCAGGAGTCCTGGGGTGGTAGAGAAGAAGGGATTGTGCTGTGGAAAGAGATCTGAGCCCAGGGAAGGAACAGGGACTCTGCACGCTCTGCTGTGGCCTTCACCATGGCCCAAAACCACCCTGGGCTAAATTCCAGCCCTTACACAATCAGGAGTCTGGTGGAAGGAGAGGGACAGGGAGTGAGAAGTAGTGAGAGAGGAGAAAGAAGGATCTTACCCATGATGCACAAAACCTGAGGAAGCCCCCATCAAAGGCATTTCAAGGTAACGTGTGGTCCAACTCCAGTACCAATACAGTGAAAGACTGACATGGGTTCACCTATCACTAGCTCATTGCTGCAAAGCCATTCCACATGTCCCTTCTCCATCACTCCTTTAAAAACCTTCAAAGAGCACTGGAATGCAATATGCATCAATAACATTATATTTAAAGTCCTGATTAAAATCCTCAGGTGCTGGACTGAGGCTTATGTACATAATGCTTGAAGACTTAAGTGCAAGAAAAAAGATTATTTTCAAGTACATGAGCAAGTGTAACCTACTACTTTGGGTGCAATTATTGCTTTCTTTGTGCTTGATCCAGAGAGGCTGTAATTTTGCAATTGTTTTGGCTTGAAGGTCAGAAAAATTAGTTCTACATGTAAAATGATTTTAAAAAATCATCTTTTTCAGTCTATTAGATCTTTGCTTAATCTTAGATGAAGACAATAGAATTCATTAGCTGAAAAATGAAGGCCACTTGCAAGGGAGAAAGATAAACATGGTATTAGATTTTACACAAATGGAAAGGCTCTGTTTGCTGGCAGATGAGACCAGAGGATGGTAAAACAAAAAGAAAATCAGAAATTAGAATTTAACTTGTTAGGTTTTCCAAATATACATATCAATGATATTTCAAAATAATTGTGATAGCAGAAAGCTCTCATATTTAATATAGGGATGAAGGTGTCCCAAAGGATGTGTTTACATTACTGGCAGTAGGTTTTATTTAGACTTTGTTTCCAACTTTAATTACTATTTTATCTATGAAGTACAGAGTTGGTGCCAGTGCCTTTGAGCAGAAGAATGTATTAGATTGGCTGTTAGAAGAATCTTTTCAAATCTGGTCTTCCCCAAGTTTGAATTATGTAAGCACAATTATGTTCAGACTTCTAATTACTTTTTCAAACGATAAACTCTGCAGTCAGGGACCTTAGGAAGACTGGGTTTGCATTCAAAACAAAGAAACAACTCAAGTCAGTTTCCTGAAGACAGCATCATTTCTAAACTAGTCAGGAGAGAATTTGCTGCCCATAAGCTCTTGCTACAATACTAAATGCAGCATGCACTCATAGGATGTTTCATGTACACTGCACAGCTCTATCATCTCTGTTTCACTTACATCCCTCTAAGCTGGATGCAATGATTTCTTCTATGGCAATAGTTCTGGCTACATTACCTACTAGATGACTCTGATAAAATCCTACTGGTGGACCAATTTCAAAAGGAAAGCTCCTAGAATTAGCTCAAGAACCCTGTGGGAGTATTGGCCGTAATTTGATTTGGTTTAAAGATGCTTACTCTTCTGGTTTTAGCTAAGTTTAGCCAGCTGTACAAGGAAGAGTGATTCAGAAAATAAGCATTTTTAGCTTAATCACAACCCCAAAAATTCATCCCAGAAAGGGTATTTATGCCAAACTGCCATGCACACGCCTCTTCAGCACGGCTGATCTGAGCTCTTTAAGTAGTCTTTAGTCCTTTAAACTCTTTCAATATTTCCTCTATAAAGTTAACTAGCAATATTTCACAAAAATTAGGGAATAAAGGTTAAGAACGATCCTCTTGTCATACATGTATCTAGTAACTCACCACAGAATAAAACCTTATGAAGAAATGACCAGGGATATGAAATGCTGTGAAGACTTTTCCCATTTGAAGGGTGTAGAGGTGATGCTGAAACAAACATAATACTACAGCCAATGTCCGTGGGCACCAGGCCAGCTTCAGCACCCCAAGAAGCATTGGTATCTTTTGAAAGAGTAAGACAGAGAAAAAAAAATATATATTTTTAGAGTGCAACAAAAATAAGATTCACTAAAAAACCCTCAAGAAAAATACCAGTCTGGGATGACACTCTTGAGGGCAACAGATGATTTGCCAGCTCAACCTCTGCTACCTGAGCGTATTACACATGCCACACAGAGGGGAAGTGGAGGAATACAGCATAGAGAGTGCTAAGACATAAGAATATTCTCTATTTGGAGTGTGCACGGTCCTGCACCTGCAGTATAGACATACATATGGCAATCATTTTAAGAATGGATCCATCTGACACAGAAATGTTTGGAGGTTTTTTTTTATATTCCTGTGAGGAGCAAAAATGTGACCTTCCATCTCGTTATTTTGATTAAGGGGAGCTGGAGTTGAAGAGAGGAGAGGCAGGATAGAGTACTCACAATAGGATCTGGCAGAGACACATGGAAGTTCTTGCTTTGTTCCAGCAGCCTGGAGTTGAACCATGTGCACAGGTGAACGTGCTGGAGGAATGTCTTAATCAGGGTTTGTATTTTGAGTCTTGCCTAGAGCAGTTATAGAGGTTTGAATACAGAGTTATGCCACAGAGACTCAGAGGTCAAGTCAACTGCATAGGTTTTGGGCAGGTCAAGTCCAAGGCTGACTTTTGATTCAGGAAAGGAGGAATTTGAAGTGGTTCTCTCATTTCTTAGCTATGTGCTATGGTGATGAGCTCATTGTCTGTTCCAGGTCAGAGTTTGCTCCATCAAGTCTATCTGGAAATTAAGATTTTATTACAAGTCTTCTTAACAGATATTAAAATATACATTAATTTATATTAATTTCAGAAATATATATAAATATGTATTTCCTCAATGGCTTTGAAGTTTTTCATTGACTCTGAATAGCCAAGTAACACAACTGCTGCTGAGCCCATCATACTTTACTTCAGTGACCATGAAAATGAGGACAAATAGATCAAACTATGGCGAGCTTCCGTTTAACTACATGACGGAAGCCAGCCCAGCTGGAGGCAATTCTTAGCAAATTGATCAGAATTCCTTTAACTGCAGCTTTACTAATAAATAGACTTCCATAATTTTCTGCAATCAATCTAAATGCATTTGCAAAATTAGTGAAACACTTGATCTTGAAATGGTCACTAAATCTTAAGTCTATCACTTTGAAGAACTTACATAGTTTATCTTGCTGCCAAATTGGGGAAAAGTAACTGTTTATAATAAAATCTTGTGAACTAAGTAAACTTTGTAGAAGATGCATGTTCATAATTAATTTGCTATGTAGCAAGACTGGTTGCTTTGTTTTTCTTTTCAAAATCCAGTATTAACTTTTGTTACCAGGTTTGTATTTCCAGTCTTGTGTTTTGTATCAACTCCTGGAACCAGTAGCAATCCCACTGGAAATGTGAAAGGAGTGCAGGCATGTTGATGCTCTTCCTTTATCATTTTTAAAAGCAAGCACACTTCATCCAACAGTTCAGCCATTTTTTTCTGGATGGCTTTTTGTCTCTTTTAAGGGGCTTTTCAGATATTCTGTGAACAGGACAATCGTGAACTCCCTTTGAACATAACAGGCATTTCCAAAATGTAATATATATACACTTCAAAAAATGTAATTGATCTGGCTTTCACCCCTTTCACAATTATTTCTGCAGTTACACACTGGCAAAATCTGAAAGTAATAGAAACATCCTATTTGCTAAAATAAACGAATGCACTGAACTTTTTTTTTCCCCCCTAAAAGCCCATGTCGCAATCCCTCCTAAGGGACAAAAAAATAACAAGAAAAAGATGGAGTTTGAACTCAAAGCAAACATAAAAGCTTTCCTTCCAAAAAAATCAATTACACACCCCAATTTGTTTTACCAGCAGCCCACGGAAAACCTGGTTCGCATGTTGCAGGTTCCAAACATCTTGGATCTACATGTTTCACCAAATTTTACATGCTGGCTATTGCTAAGGAACAAACTAACAATTAGAGACACCTGTTAAAAGTGCCTGTGCTCTGTTCACACTTCATGTGGTATCTTAAACTGACAGCATATTAAAATGTCAAAGCAATTCTTTTGCATTAGAGAAGTATTTTTAACAACAGACAGTGCAATTAAATTCTCTGCTCCTAAGTATTTGTACTCCACTTGCTTAGCATACAAGGAAGTACTAAAATACACTGATGTAGAAAGGAAAACTGGTGAAAAGAAAGGTTAGAACTCTGCAAACCACATCATTACAAAAGACAAGCAGAATGAAATCTAGATTATCCTCCCCTTCCCATTTTATATATCTATTAATCACATAATACACTTCATCTACAGACAGCCCAGCAATCTGAGGGGTATTGGTCCATTCTGTAAAGGGAACACTGCAGATAAAAGAAATGTAACCACATTGAAATTATTTATCCCAAACTTTGCCTTTGATTATGTGCCCAGACACAATGCAACTTGCACATCAATGAAATATTCTTTGAATTTGACCCCTCCAGCATAGACATATGTGCTTAACTCATGTCAGAAGTTCCTAAGTGGGAACTAAGACCCATTATGGACCCTACTTGAGGAAGAAAACAAGATAATACACCTTCAAAGTGTTTCTACAGATCCATTTTGTAGAGATCAGTGGCACATTTACAGCAAAGTTAAAATTTCCAGCTTGATCGAGTGGATTGCAATGGGAAAATTTCACTTTGAAAAACTTAAGTCAATTTTAAATATGAAAAGTTTACTGAAAAGTTGAATGACAGGTGTAGCTCTGAAAGGCTCTTTCTTCTAACATATTTGTCTCTCCTTCCTGAAATACAACATGTCAATACTTTAACTGACCAAATTTCTGTTTCTTCTGAGTTTTATTATGCTCTGGCTAAAAATCTCACTATTTTTCAAATACAGAAACTTTCAAACAGTAGTATTTTAAGCAAAACTGGTGCAACTGTACAAATGATGTCTTCCAAGAGCACTTGTGAACTGGCCTTTATGGTTGGACACCCAAGACTGCAGCTCACATTATCCTTAAGCAGTGTGATTAAGTGGGAGGAAGGACAGTGGGCCAAGGTTTTCCAAGCTGTTTCATGCAGTTCCACTGCACTCAGGCTAGCTAGGAACAGTGGAACTGTTGTAGGCTCAGCATACATAATACAACTCTGGAGTTTTTCTAATTGAGGTTGAATTCTAGTTAGTCACAAAGGTCTGTTCTGGCAGCTGCAAAAAGCTGAAGTATAAAGATATTCTGACCATTGACTTCTTTCCAGAATTACCTATTTCCATATAAGAGTTTGTGAGGAACAGGTGAAGCAGAGTCATTACTCTACCCCTCTACCACCTTGACCTAAGGATTTTTATTCCATTAAGAACATTTTCCAGTGCCAAAACCTCCCTTGATGTCCCTTGAGTTGTCAGAATAACATGAAAAGACAAGAATAAGACTTTGCCCTGGCTCTTCAACAGCTCTAAATACTCCTGCTGTATAAATTTCTACAAAGACTGCAAAGTGAGCAAGTAGAAATGGTATCATTAATGCATCTGGTTGATTTGAAAATAGTTTGGCTAATTCAGCCCCTGTTACCACAGACAGTTTATGTCATATGAAGTCACTTGACCCAAGAAAGTCACTGAGCTCTACCTCAAAGATAATTAAGACTTTTCACCTACAAGAAGGGTAACCCACAATCTTGTTGAGATACCTGGAATCTAATTCCTGGTCTTCAATGTATTCAGGAGAATTTAGACTCAGTTATTTTTGTCCTAATATTATGCATACAAAGACAAAAGATAGAAGGCCATCCACGTTACCATCTGCTCTTGTCAAGAGAGGATCATTAGGTGAGTGTATGGAATGACAAATATACACCCTCTCTACTTCCAGGGTCCACAACTCTTAAGCTCAAGCTTGTTGTTAAGTATGACCTTGCCCTCTCCTATGTGAGAGCATCTAACTACAGGAAGAAGTTTTATATACACCCCTCTACTTATTGTATAACCAGATTTACTCTTTTTAGTAGCCGGGACTTAGTATATCTGCTGAAGATTTAATTCAAAATTTCAACCCTAGTTACACGTTTCCTGAAAAAGCCAACAGCTTTTTGTCATGTGCAAACATTTGTCACAGTAATAACAGCAAGGGACTTTTGCAATATTGTGCAATTTTATTAACAGGCTGCTTCAGGAATCCTTTATTCATTCAAATCTGGCAACTTATTCACATGCATGAATTAAGTATTGCAGAGCTAATAAATGAGTACTGTGAAGAGCAGGACTTTTCATGTGATTTAAATGGTTTCGTGTCTCTGACTGGAGCTGTTCCACAATCAGTTGAATTCACCTGAGGTTCCTCCCTCAATTTCTTCTCCCCTACTCCTACTTTTTCAGTGTGGTCCTGTTCCTTTCTCTGTGCTAGTTGTGATGCTCATGGAACCCTTCTAATAAGATGTGTATCCACTAGAATTTGTACCAATTAGTCCTTTCCTAGGTTAGGATATTGTAGGGGCTCATGGGAAATTACAACAAGGTCTACAGCTTGTGTAAGGAGTGACTTGCAAAACTGGATTTTGCTCTCTCATGATATTGAAAACTCAATTCCAGTATATTCCTAAATTTCCTGAGATGTCAGGTAGTGTTACAATGCATTAGCTGTATAACAATGGAATTCCAAGACATTTAGATTCTTAAGTGTGTCAACTTGTTCAGCTAAATCAATTTGGAAATTAAAAGAAAAAGAAATATGAAACAGAAAAAGGAAAGCAGCTATTCATTTAAAAATTCACCTTTCAATGGCAAATGAGGAAAGTCTTTTACTAAACATTCTTGCATTATTTTTATTCCCTCTGTTATGGAACTCAGTTAATGCTGTCAGAGGAACATTTTTGCCCTTGATAACTGGAATTCCCATTCAAAGAGAAGGTATAAGTATGTTCTGTCAGGTGAGATATAAAAAATGGCAACCCTACAAATAAAAGTCTACATTTAACTCAGAGACATAGTAAATAAAGATGTATACATCTTTGAATAGGATGCAGTTTTGAATTACAGCTGATCTGATCTAACAGCATGCAGCCACTAGCAAACAAAGTCTTTTTAATAGATTAGTTTTCTGATAAATCATCGAGCTGAACCAATTCTCCCTGCATATCTGCAATTGCTGGATCTGCCATAAAGAAACAGTGGGACCACACTGCTTACACCAGAGAAGGGAGCTGTATGGAAAGGAACCAAGAGCAGGACTAATGTTGTTAGTGTCAGAGCACCCTTTTAGCAGATTAAATGTAACATCAACTCTTCTCTAACGGCAGCGTGTACACACAAGCCTTTCCTGCACACCTTTAGCACACAGTTTGGTGGTTGCCACTAATCACCTGCCTGGGTTGTCCCCTTTTTGTCCTGGTACTGCCTGTTACACAATGGTGTGAGGAACCAGTTCAGGAAATCAAGCTGGTCAAAAAAGAAATCTAAGGAGAAAATGATAAATTGATCAGTTTTGCACTGTGTCAGCTGCCTGAACTGCCACTGTATGGCAGTGCATCAAGGGAACAAGTGCAATTCCAAAAGAATTCAATTTAAAATGTTGTGGAATGACAGTTTCAAATGAAATGTGCCTTCATTCACTTATAAGATACAAAAAAAAAAAATCAAAATAATGTCTTCCTTTTCCTTTCCTAATTTCTATTCCAGATTAGCAATCTCAGAACTATTTAATCTGATCCTTCCAGTTTGCAGCTGACTCCCTCAGGGAAACAGCTGACTCGCTCAGAGAAAAGTACAATGAGACAGCAGAATAACCTGAAGACCTGCTGCTGTCTACAGGCACTTCTAACTCAATTCCCATTCGTCTCATCCTCTTTCCTCCCTTGTACCCTCTCTGAAACCTCCCTGATTCTTGCATTGAGTTGATTCTACTCAGTAATGTCCTGAAGAAGTATCCAATATACATCCTTGGAGAAACTGCCTTGATGTTCAGTTGCCTCATCTAGGAAGATGCTAGATGGACAGCATCATGTGTAGAACTCAAAGTGTCTCTCCCTTCTCTCTCTTACAGACCTGAACTACCTCCCCTGGGTCAATACAGGCACCTTTCCACTGCAGCATGTAGATGGCAGCCAGTACACACTCAGGTACCATTTTGCCCTGCTCCAGATTTAGGGAAATGATTCAGAGGTATAAAGAAAGGCAGTATTTTTGTAGTTAGCCTAAATTAGTAGTGCTAGGGATCAATAACACACTACTGGGATCAGGGAAACCAGTAAGGTCACAGCACCCCTGAGGCACACTCTTCTGTGTGCTGCTCTTCAGATGGTGTTGCTGAGATGCCCCTGGCTCAACACAGGCTGTAAAAGCACAATCCAACCCTCTGCCTTCCCACCAGGGAGTCATCAGCTTACTAAAACACTGCAGCAGCTAAAAACTTGCAAATATTTCCTTGGCTTTTTTTTTTTTTTAAGCTCTCTGGAGAAATAAATTCAAAAGACAGCTCTATTTTGCCAAGATTATTTTGTAGATGGTATTTTACTTGCATCCTACTCAAGTCTTTTTTTCTAAAAACCCCCTCTGGACCCAGAATACACACTGATGCATCTGCTCCTAAAAGCATAGTTCATAAAGATATTATCTTTTTATTTATTTATAGATTTACTTGGCACTTACTGGCCTAATGCAGTTATTTTAGGAACATATTTAAATCCAGTATTAATGGCCAGCTTCTCCGAGAGAATTATTGGCATTGCTACAGTTCCATTGTGCTTCCAACATATACAGCCTTCTTCTCTTGTAGCCATAACTTCTAAAAGTTACCTCAAATACAACAGAAAAAAAAGGTAGAGAGGGAGAAAATTTATCTTCTGTTTATTGTAAATGAAGATGTTAAATAGTGATTTTTCCATATTTAAACTCATTTTATTATATGGCCAAATACTAGTGAAAGAAAACAGCTTTTTTATTATTTTTTTTTAAACCAAGTAGTTCCTTGCTTGTTTTATTCTAGGTAAGTTCCAGCCACAGTTAAAAATCAGTCATGACAGTGATCTAATGCAAAAATTTGTGTCCATGGAGAAATCAGCCATGACCATGGCCTACCCCTGCATGTGACCTAAATGTTTTATACCACTGACAAATCATTAACATCTGCTAATAACTCACCCAGCTGCTTTCTTAGGTTGTTTTTAAGAAATCTTATGTACACCATAGATGTCTCCAACTTGTAGCCTTTCCCAGCTGCTTAATCCTTCTTTAAAATACTACCTTAAAATATATACATTTTAAAAACTATCCCATTTCTTTGTCTCCAGACTACTTTTGTAACTCTGCTAACATCTGTTCATTTCCACTCCCCAATTCCCATCTTAAATACTTATTTTCAGCACATATTTTTCTTGTAAATAGAATCCCATGTACTTTCTCACCTCCTAGCCCTCCACTTTGTGCTTTCTGCTCTTGCTCTCATTCCACTCTATCCCTCATGGTTTCACTTGACTCATTATATTTTAAAATATGGGATTGATACACAGAAAAGGTTATTTAAAGAGCTTCTTTCATTATCTCACACTAATTTGAGCTTGGAAAAAAGAAAATGGGGCCATGCCATGGATCTACTGTATCTAAAGGGAATAAACAAAGTGAAAGGGGAACAATGTCTAGTAAAAGCAGTGGGGGGTGGGGTGTAGGTAGTTACTGCATAATGGAAATATTGGAACATTGGAAAATACTTCCTGGATGGGAGAAGCAGGAGGCTCTGCAGGAGTCTCCCAAGGGAATTAGAGGGAGCTCATCACCTATTGCACTTTAAACCAGGCTGGACTAAAGCTGTGGTTTGGGTCAAGTGGCAGGGAGAGGAGAGAGGAGGAAAGGGGTGATGTGAGGCTGCTGTACTCGGCACCAGGAGGGGGATATCTGAGTGCTGATACAGCACTGGCAGGAGGCAGGATGTGATGGGTGCAGGCTTGAACACCTCACTGGCGAGCTAACTGCCTGCAATTTTAAGAGCTGGTTCTACCTAAGTGGTCTGAGCTGACCCCAGTACAGCCCTGGATAAAATGCAAGCAGTTCTGGTGCCATTCCTCATTACCATGAACTAGCACATGAATAGGAGAAGAGATGTCCAAAATAAATAAACAGATTCATAAGGATGTCCAGGATAGTTCACATTACATGGAGTGACTCTTAACATGATTTCTTTCTATTAGAATAGAGGGTACTGCAGGAATTTACCATTCAGAAAAGGTACATTGCCATAACTTACAGTAATTACCCTTTTTTTTTGACAGCAATATAATGGCATAGCCCGAGGCTGTGGGCATCTAAACAATAAATTAATTGAACACATCCACTGTGTTTAATATAAACCATAACACACACTATAATACCCCAGGGTATTTGCTATACAAAAATGGCTATATTTTTCAAAATCTGTCAGCTGACCCACACATCCAAAATGTTCCAAACAATTTCATTTCTATCATGAAGATGTGGTCAGGGTTTCTAACTCCTATAGATGTCCTGATTACCTGTAGATATCCTGTCATACCACAAAGAAAATCCAAGTGTTTCTACACTGTCTCTTATTTCTTTGGTAGGTTGTAGCTAGAGAAGCAGTCAACAGCATAATGAGCATATTTTAGAGGGTGTATGGTCCTAAATTCTCTCCATTTTCTTCCTTTCCCTATCAGAAACTGTAATGAAAGAAGAATTATTCTGTCATATCTGTAATCCCTGGCATGGTTCATCCCCATAATTACATTTTTGCAGCTCTTTTGTCACATTTGCTTATTCTGTCTCGAAGAGGGTTATGTAGCCTCATAGGATGAGGAGAAAGATCTCCATAAAATTAAGACAAAAACAAAAGGAAGGGAAAACAATCAGAGCTTTTTTGGATCGAAACTGTAAGCGCACAACGTGCAGCCCATGAAATCACAAAATGCAGTCTACACCACCCTCTTGCAACTGCATCATGAGGACACAGCTAATCAACTGCAGGTTTTTCAAGTGCTGGAGAATTTAAACATGAAGAAACTTCACTTTACCAAGGAAGATGCTGTACCAGTACAACCCAATACGTCTCCATACATTTCTTTTTAAAGCATGGAACCATAGAGATGCAGATTATAGAAGGGAAACCCTCAGGCTCTTCTCATATGACAAGTTCTGCCCATGTGAGCTGCCAGGAAATGTTTACGTGAACTTTGTAAGTACCAGAAATAAAAACCAGAAAGAATATTGTGCTATGGCATTAGAATGAAAGCAAAATGTAAATGATCAGGAACTGAAATGAACTATTTTAGCTCATTGTCCAAAACGGAGGAAAAGCAAAATAACAAACGTAAGACAACAAACACAAAATCATGAAGAGAAAAAAAAAGCATGTTTCCATTTTGCAAATGCCCATAGTCCAAAGGACTGTCACTAGCAGGACAGTTAATACACAGTGTCTTTTAGCATGATTTCCATTCACTCTCAGATCAACTGCACAGGGAATCATCTGTAAGGATTCTGCTGTGGGTGTATGGAAAAGGACCTATGGAAAGAGATGCCCCCAAAAATATCTCAGACAAAGTTATATCCTGCATTTTGAAGATGTCTAAGGCCACTTCAAGTCAGTTTTGCTCCAGCTTCCCTCCTGAAAGCCAAAACACACCTTCTGCATCTGCTGGACCAAGAAGAAAATCTGCAAGAAAAACATCACAATTCCCTCTCATCAGTCCTGGTTCTTGCTCTGGCATGCTTGCTTTCTTGCTCTCTGTGGAGACTGCCTACTTGCTTTCCCTCCTGGAAACCTCATCCCTTCACCCACTACTGCCTCTGTCTCCTCAATTCTCCCATGATGGCCTCAACACTTGTTTCCTGAACACAGAGCCATTTCTCTTCCTTCTGCTGTAAAGGACTGGAGAGCTGCATCCCCACAGTCTGCAGATTGCTAATTAGGCATCAGTAGTTTTCATTTCTTTCATTTTTTTCACCTAACTCCCACTGAACCCAGAAAAGACTTATTTAAAAGGTAGTATAAATTATGAAGATATAAGGATTGTTCTATCTTGAGCAAGCTGAAGGTGGACATGTCTTATTTGCTGGGTGTTAGAAATTCCAGGTTACAGCTCAGGAGTGACTCAAGAAACAGAGCGTAGTCTTGGTATGGCCAGTGAAACAGCACAGATAACATGCAACACAAACCAGTTAAATCATGCCCTGCTGGTAAATGGAAATCACTATTTTATGGTGGTTCAGTTGTTCATAAGAGCACTTAATAATCATTAAAAAACCCCACAGTGAATTGAGGAATGCTTATCCCAAATTAAGGAAAAGCTCGTGAAGAGAGATCTCTGTCAGACTGATCTGATGATGCACAAATTCAGTTTCAATTACAGAAGGGAGAGCATTATTCTAAGGTCAAGAAGCACTACAGGTTATAGCTTTTCCTAAATTCTATGCTGATTTGAGAGAGATATTATTAAGCTGTTCTGCCCCTTGATCGCAAACAACACAGTATCACTTGAGGAGATGATGAAGCTCCATTTAAACATTTCCTTTTATCCCAAAGGATATTGACACTCTTTAGGAAATATACATATGGCATGTCTATGTACACCAAAAAACCCCACATAGGAACCAAAATCACTTTGACCAGCACTGCATCTGTTTAACAGTGCACATCAATGCTGTTCTTTAATTCAGGGAAGGATTTAAATTGGAGTATATATCTAGCAGGAATTATTAGCCCATGTGCCCTTATTAATTCCTAACAGATTGTACATAGAAGGAAAACAAAAGGCAAATTACAGAGCCCTGGATCATATCCACATCCAAATTATTGTAAACTTGAGATAACTTCTTATACAAAACTTGTATCTGTCGGGAAATATCCAAAGTATTTCAATGCTAAAGTTCAGATGCCAAAACTGGAGTAGAAGCTTCAATCTGCACACAAACCCTATGAACAATTGTGCCAAAGGCCACTGATAAATCAAATCAAATGAATCCCAGAGAAAGCCTTGACATTTGGTTGAAATAAGGACATTGAGTTGAGTTGGTCAGGGATTATTTTTAATAGTGTGGGGTTTTTTTTCCTCCTCAAAATGAAAAAAAACCCATTTCTCAGGAAACAATCACTCTCAATACATTTTTATACACTTCTTTGAGATGACAATGGTTGTTGTTCTGTGTTTTCAAATCAAAACTTCTGTTTTCCTAGTTCAAAATTATTAAAAAGTAGTTGACAAGGAAAAAAGAAAAGGAAGTGAAGACTTCCAAAATGAAAATTTAAGTAAACGAAGAGTTGCAGTGGGCAAAACTCATTGGTTTTCTATCAGTCTTCTGAGAGTTCAACTGTTAATTCCAATACAGAATTATTTGGTATCCTGATAATTTTGCCAGGACAGAAAACCTATTTTCTGCTTCAAACTCTTACGAATCTAACTAGAGCAGTTTGCATCAAGGAACATGAACTTAACATGGTCTGATGCAAACCAAGTGAGCTCTGGTCATTTGGAAATGGTAACATTGTATAAGGACAATGAACTCTTCCTTAAACCAATGTTTTTCAGAAACTGGCTCCACTACTGCTCACTCAAACAAAAAAGCCCAGAAATCAAAGAGGAATTAATGATATAAAGGAAGTAGCTCTTGCAAAACAACAGATGGAATGAGATCGGAAACACATGTAGCAAGCTGAACTTTTTTAATAAGACCAAAATGACAGAATTGGAACAAAGGAGCCAAATGGATAAACACGCACACAAATCAGCAGAAAGTTGCTAACTAGAAGTAGGTCTGTAATGGATAGGCCAAATCTGGATTTAGATCCCAAATTATTTTCTAAATCTGGGGCTTTAGATCCATGATGTTGGTCTAGATATTTGCAGAAAGACTGGCAAACCATAAAATCACCATTATGACTAGCTGAAAGCTTTCCCCAGTGTTCCCAATTACAGGGCCTTGCTTTCTTTTAATGCTGATATTCTGGAGCTCACCTAAGATGGAAACTCAGCTCACATGTAGATTCTGATCTAACAGTCAATTGTGTAAAAAGGTGTCAAAGTAGAAGCAACGTGGACTGCACCTTCCCCAGATTCTGCAGAAGGTGAGAAATAGCTTCAAGAAAAAAAACCCTGGGAGGTCAAATATGTTGATCAGGAAAACAAGTTCTACTTCCTAAATTAATCTCCGAAGTAGATGCTTAGAAAGAATGCCTCCTGGGTCTCTCTTAGGCATCACTTCCCAAATGCACACCCACCCCAGATCAACGTGACCTAGTGGAAGATGCTCCTGCCCAAGGCAGGGGGGTTGGAGCTAGATGGTCTTTAAGGGCCCTTCCAACCCAAACCATTCTATGATTTTATGGTCCCAATGTGAGGCTGTGTTGTGAAGATGCAATTATGTTTGAAAATAGAAGAGATTGTTTAAATAAAGAGAAAAAAATTCAAATTGTATGGAACTGTCATTATTGAATTAATCAGAGAAGTATTAAACATATATTCAATAGGCAATGTTCTAACTTGTTAGGACACAAGTTACCCTCATGATTCTCCAGATAAAATAATAAACTAAACTTTCTCCAAGTCCTTTAGATGGTAGTTAGATTATGAAAATATTTACTGCTTTTTGAACACAATGCTTGGAAGGAAAAAAACCTCCATCTTCAAGTGGTAGGAACTAATCCACCTCTGCTGAAGTCACCACAGATCTGGAGCACAATTTTGAGTTAGTCTGACATGAGAGAAACAATCTTTCTTTCAAATACTTGTCTCAAACCATACAGTGATGCCAAATTACTGCCAAAATGAAAGAGCTAAGTAAAAGATTCATCTAAGCCACAGAATATTTTTCGTGTTCATAGGACTTTCAGGCACAAATCTTTTCAGATGTGTTATTTATTTGAAAGTTTTTGGTAGTGTCTTGTTATTTTGTCTCCATTATTTGAAAGCCCTTAGTCATATGTTTCTTCATACGTGTTTTCTATTAAATTCTGTCATGTAGACACCCATTAAAAGAGTTACCAAATATGCTTCCTATTTCTTAACTACCCAGTACCAAATAACATCCAAAATTACTATTTCTACTTCAAGATGTTTCACAGTTTTTCTGAATACTTGTACAGGAAGCTTTGAATTTTTTTTTTAAGAACAGTAGAGTCCCTAAAATTCAACTGTATGAATATTGGTGATAATCCATGAAGAGAGAAAGAACATGTAAATGTAATAAACTTATAAATCTCAAGAAATATGAGCCAAAATTTTATTCCTACTCATAGCTGCAATTTCTCTTGGTTACAGGAGTTTTTTGAGGTGTTAAAGTGTAATAGCAAGGAAAATTATATGCCAGCAAATGTAGTTCAGAAGTTAGCAAGCTCCTGAAAATGTCAGTTTTATGTCAGCAACCCAACAGTAGGGAAATAAAAAGAATAAATTGAACATCCTTTTAATTTCCAGAAAATTCAAGCTGTTTAAGGCAGAACATAACCTGGAGCCATCAGACAGGCTACAGTAGCATCCTCCAGCTATCGGCTTAACTGATCCCTCCAACAACATTAGCTTTCCCCTGATTTCAGACAACTCCCCATAATTCTTTTCCTCACCAACTGCACCTGTAAGCTGTTGCACTAGTATCAATTTTCCAAAACAAACATGTTATTAAATTCTGACTTTTGTACATTTGCTTAATTTATAACATATGCCACTAGGACACAAAGGATAAACTCTAGCTGGAAAGGCACTTTATTTTTAAAGTAATATAGATGACAATGCCTTGTCCTGTGTATAATGACCTAGAAAACTCTTTTGTCATCCTTTGGTAAGCCTGATGGATGAAGACATCACAGCCTGAATTACACTTAAGACCCATAAAGAGTCCAAAATAAGCAAACCCACTTTTTTTTTATCCAGACTAGAACACCTTTCTCCTCACTTTGCAGTTAAAAAAGATCATCTAGGTTTCTTAATTAAAGAAACACAGCATCTATGTCTTGACTGTACCTGTACTAGAAAATTCTTACTGCTCTCCCTGCTCATACACAGGCACACACAACAAATCCTTACAAAATTCTGCAAAGCTTCTCTTTAGGAGGGCAAGAACAGAGATAAAGTAATATTAGTTTCAAAAGTACATATAGCAAAGAAGACTCCATGAAGCCTTTGGCTTGTCTCTAGTTTATAAATGTATTTTTATATATAAATGTTCCTCCCTTGATGCAAGGAGATAAATAAGCCTAGAACTGTTAATGTAGAATAATAGAAAACTCCTAAACACAGAAAAGATATTGCAAAATGTTGTCAACTAAAGAGCCAAACCATTTTCCAGGGTTTCAAAATAATCTCTGAAGGGAACTTTCTTTTTTCCAATTTTTTATTAAAAACACACAAGCACAAAAAATTCAGTGAAGTGAAGATGCTAAGCCACAAGTCCACTAGATGTGAGCCTCTGGCATCTTCCTTAAAACCCTTCAGGGTCTTAACTTAAATCAATGGATTCCACTAATTAAAAAAGGCCACGTGACTCTTGGACCAAACTTTTTATAGAAAAAAAGGCATAAAATTCAAAACACCATAAAAATTAAGCAACAAAGGGTGGTTTTGGACATCCTTTCACCTAGCCAGAAGGAAAAATAACCCCAACCAAACCACTAAAACTGTAGTAGGTGGAAGTGATTAGGAAATGACAGATTATCAATCCCATGTTGGAAAAGAGTAAGTGCACTGTGGTATTTAGAGGGACTGCAACAAAGGAATAAAGTACATGAAATGTATTAGAAAATATTCTAAATTCAAAGTTCAGAATTAAAAGCAATGTTTCATTTGAAGGCCAAAGAATCTGCCATGTTAGGACCATAGAATGGAATGATGGATGAAATCAAAGGATATTCCATTCTTGGTTTTGTCATTGGCTTTCAAATGTAAGTATTTTCAAGTACTAACATCTGCTAGAATCAGCAAAGTAAAATCTGTGCAATGTCTCTGAATACATCTGACTCAAGCTTTTTATAGCCACTCCTGCAAAGAGTAGCAACTAACTCAATGGCAGAGTTAATTCAACTCCACTTAAGTTTCTTCAGCTGAAGAAATTTGCTTAATGGCTTTTATTTGATTCAGTTCCTTAGATTCCCCATGATTTTTAATCTGATTTCTCCTGCACACCTACTAGTTCTTTTTTTCCTGCTTTCTTCTTTAATCCCACCATTTATGGACTCAGATTTCACATTCCAACGGTTCCTAATGTTTTGGGGCTGTTTGTGGGTTGTTTTTTGTTTTTAATATTGATAGAGCTTTGCAAACATCCCCATACACTCTTTAATGCTTTCCATTCCTGGTTCTCAGATCTGATTTTACTACTATAAGTAAAATCCAGTAAAATCGGGTCTAGGAATGAGGAAATCTGTCCTTGTGTTCTAAGAGGTTCTAAGAGGTGTGGTTTCTATCAGAAAGCTGAAAGTACATTGGCTGATTGCCTGTTTATCAGCACAGATGTGCAATTCATGCTTTTTATGATATATGATATGTAGCATGTCCTAAACTTTAATAATTCTAGGGATCTGTATCCAGTTCTTTCAACCAAGACTCAAAGCAAGAGAACGTGTAGGATAACAACCTCAAAGGCACCAAAGACACGAGAAGTAAATCATTGGTGCTGCATTTATACTGCAGCAGAACACGATTCCTGGTTCAGTACAAAGAGGAAAACAGGAAGTGGTAAAACCAAAAGCTTGAGAGCACAAATCTGTCACAATGAAGTCACTAAAGCACATCCCATGCTCACCATGTGGCTGCAAAGCAAGATTTTTTTGTCTTTTCAATTTGATCTTGTATTTGTTTTGCCTGTATGATGTTTGAGTATTTAATGTCAATCTTTTTATGTAAATCTTGCTTTAATAGCGAGGTCTTGGGGGTACTTGGAGGGGCAGAGAAGAACCTTGAAACTACCAGGTGTATTGTCTCTATAGGAGTCAATGTATTTGTTATTATGAAGGCTACAGAAGAATTGTCTGAGCAAACTCCAGTCCCCATGGGTACCTACAGCACCTCAGCAGCAGTTAATGCATTACCATCAGCTGGCAATGGGCAATGACCACAGGCAGGGACTCCAAGCTGCAGTAAAGTCTATCTGAAGCAAATGCCAGGATGTGATTTAAAAAGAAGATGAAAATAGATCTGTAATGAGCTCCCACACTGGCTTACTGCAACTAGAATCTCAAGTCCTAATTGACTACTTCAGACATATTCCAGAGACCACAGCTGTCCTCATCGTTTGCTTGTGGCTGTTTCATCTCCTGATGAAGCTTTTCTGCCTGCACGACTGAGATCTGGGTAGAGCTCCAGTAGATGGTAACACAGATGGTAGGAAAAGTGATCTCCTCTATTATGTTTCTGAATTCTCATTTGGTTTTCACCTATGGTAACACTCACTTATGAATTAATATGAAAACTAAAAGCCATTGAAAAGCAAAAAGTTATTCAAGAAACCAGAAACACAACCATTCTTTTCCCATCTCAAGAATCAGCATTAAAAAAATCCCCATTTGACCAAACTTTCCAGGTCACTTCATCATTTATATTTACATAAGCACATACATACAGAAAAGAAAATAGGGACAGATAAAAAGATAAAAGCATGAAGTTACTCAGTGTAAGGAGAAAAAAATGGATAACCTTGTTTTGTTATTTTTATCAGGTCTCAAAATTCTGTGAAAATTACTTTGGAGGCAATTGGTATTTCCTAATTCCATATAAAAGCATTATTGCAGATAATACATACAGTAGATGAATTTAATTATAGACCTCTTCACATTACAGGATTTTTACATTAAAAATGAGTCATAAAGCACATGTAACACCTTTAGATGACCTCTAATCAGAAATATGTCATGTTAATTCAAATTCCATCTGTCAAACACTGCACATACAGGTAAGCAAATAGAAATGCCATTAAAGGCACAAGTTATCTCACTTGGAGAAGTTCTAGTGTTTTATTTTTTGACAGCTGCTAATTTGGCTATCTTCCAGTGTTAACAAAACCTGTTGAAGCAGAATCTTACCTTGTTTTCACTACATCGAGGGGATGCATCAGGCAAATTTCTACAAGACCTATAAAATAATAAGAAAGGTCTGATAAACATTTGTACAAATAGTAGTTTAATTTATAGCTTTTGAAAGCTTGAAAAATAAAGCAATAAAATGTATCACTGATGATACCATAGACACAGACCTCATATATTAAACATACTCTTCTGTAGCACATCAGAACCAGCAGGGGCTTTAGGCAGTAAATGGTGCTAGTTGTTCATTATAGGGGGGAAAAGGAAGATTTAAGCTATGAGTTCAAGTCAATCAAAGCTTTTGCTCGGTTTCTGAATTAAGAACAGCAGGAATATTTGACTGACATCATAAATAAATACATTAAGTCTTGTTGAAAGCAGGGAAGGAAGGGAGTTCAGGTTGGTGCTGGCTTTTTTGTCATATAAGACTAATCCCTAAGGTCACAGCTATTATGCAAGACAGCACTGGGGTCTCAGACAAACATTAAGATGACAAACATATTAAGGTGACAGCTGATTCCTGAGCTGGCTATAGCCTCACTGGTTCCTTATCCTCTCCTTCTCTGTGCTGATGCATAATCCTGGCTTTTCCCCTTGCTCCACTGCTTGTCATAAGCACTTAAAGTCACGTGCTGGGGACTTTCATTTCCAAGAATGAAGGGTGTGAAGAGCAAGAGGGGAACTCTGAGTAAGAAGGGATCTGGAAGATCCCAAATGCAGCTGCCATCACCAACTTCAAAGTTGGTTCCGTTACTTTTTTCCACCTGCCTGATACCCCATGAAAAGTCCAGAAGTTTTCCACCCCCATTTTGCCCATGCTCCCCGACTTTCCTTTCCTGCTGAAAACATTCACAGCTTCTCTTGCCTACTCCCCTGTGCATTTCATGTCTCACCCTCATTCCAATCAGTAAACACACAATAAAAAGATGCATTTACCAGGATCACAGTGGATTTTTGAGATCTGTCAATGTGCAGAGATAATAATTACTTAAGGATTTTGAAATGCTGAGAAAATATCTATCCATATGTCTCTTTCTAAGCCAGGCAAAGAAATTACTCTAACCCAAAGTGAAAATTTAATATTCTAATGTTCTATACACAAATTATTGAACTAAGAGAATTTTGGCCCTATTCTTTGGCAAACTTGATGGAGAAAGACTCTTGGTGGGCTTCGTGCAGGAGCCTGGCTCTGCCTGGGCAGCGTGCACTGCAAGATCAGAATCTTGGGCTCTTTTTTTCATGACTGGCTCTAATTCTAAGGGAAGCTTAAAGTTTCAAATTTCAGTTATTTTAGAACTACTAAGTTTAGTGTTTCAAGTAGAACAGGAAAACCGTGGGGTTTTTTACCTTTACATAAGAAAAGTTTTCTATCCTGAGTCTGTCCCCAAACCTATAAACTACTCCAGCAGCTGCCAACAGGTGCTTTGCAAGTGGAGCTGCAGTCGAGTGTTTCGGGGCTGGCAGGAGGCACAGCCTACGAGCTTTTTCCTTTCCAACCACCCCCTTTTTCCAACTTCTCTCTTCCCCCCCACACCCCAAAGCGTTTTCGATGTCCTATTCCATCTTGTTTTGGCAGATAGAGACTACAGCAGGGGGCCATGCAGAGGGCCAGGGGTTGTTCACCCTCTTCTGTTTTTGCAGCATTAATGTCCATTTTGGGAGAAAACTCCACAGTGCCAGATTTTTACTCTGTGTTCTCGGTCCTCATAGGATAATTTTTAATTCAGGCACTTTTCCAGCAACTGAATCAGATGGATTCCAAGGTCCTTGGCAAGAGCTCTGTTTTGATAACTTCAGGATTCTATTGGTTATCTGCCTCTCTCAGTTTTTCCTTTGTCTCATCATTTAATTACGCACTGGGCTTTAAATGGTGTATAGTTACTTGATTACAGCAGACAGAACCCTTCAAAAGATGTGGGGATTCTGACACAGCTCTTTGAAGAGCACCAAAGGAGTGAGCACTGTGCAAGACACTAATGGAACAGCTACAAAGACAAGCTACATTTTTCCATCTACTATAGTAGTCATGCAGATCATTACAACATCCCCTCTTGATAGCCTGCCCAGAAAGTGTGGTGGCCCTGCTAAATTATAAGCACTCTGAGATGTGCTCAATAAAATAGAAGAGATTGCTCTTTCTTTAGCTAATGTTCATCAGCTTTATGACAAATGCAATTAGCACTGTGAAAATCTAATTTGCTGAAGAGCCATTTCAGGGGCAATCTCTTAAATTCTCACACTGTAAAGACTACTGTTTACAAACTATTTTTATGATAAAGTAGTTAACATAGTTACAAATAGATTGTCCAAAACCATATCCTAATTGTCCCACTGGGTCTTCTTGGTGATGTCATATGCAAACGAACCCAGAGTGATTTATGAGGGCCTGATTATGTTTACTGCAACTGAGCTCCAACTAGCTGAACAAAAGCCCAAAGGTAGTGTAGGAAAAAACAATAACTGGGTCAGCCCAACATTTATTGTCTTCTGTGTGGGAAAACATTCCTGGTGAAAAGTGGTTACTAAGCAAAAAGCAAAGCAGAATCCAAATCTGTGTTGAAGAAACAATCAGCTGTTGTCATTGACATCCTCTGAGCACACACATGTGGAATATCAACTGAGAAGGGATTCCAGAATTACATTATGTAAACCATTCTGCTCAGTAACTGAGCCCAGGGAGAGAATAAAATGACAGAAAATACTGACCTCTGAACCAACCCCCCTCAGTAGAGCATTTTCCCTTTTCCAACCTATATCTTCTGGTTTCAAATTGTTTTCCTTTCTAGATTATATTACATTTCCCTCTAAAAGATTCACACTTACAATTCCAAACTTGGAATCTCCATCTATATCTCTTCAACAGAAAGATTTTGGCGACTGGGGCAAAAAGTGAAAGTTTGAGATTCCAGCAGCACAGGATTACAGCTCTCCCCAAGTGTTTCCAGACTTATTATTCACTGAAGAGAGAGAAAAAGAATGAAAGCTAGCTAACAATACTTGTCAAACAGCACAGGTTAAACCAGAATCATTAGGGCTCTGGTTCTTCTTAGGGGACAAATTCTTGTCTTGGATCTTCTTTGACCCTCAAAGCTATGAGCTGAAGAGTGTGCAGTGCCAGAGCCACACTGATTTGTCTTCTGAAGAAATCCAAGCAGCTCACCCTCTACGTGTTTCTGCATAACAGGCACTGAACCACAGATTCAAGAGCTGTGGAGCATGATCCATGTGTTAGTACAGACAACCTCCTACAGAGCAGAAGTCATTATGCACCCTCCTCCCCTTGTGGTACTCATTTCCCTGGAATAACACAGTCACTGAAGAAACACAACAGACCAGAGACTGGTCATAGAAAATGTGGCGATAAACACATCAGGCAGCGTATATTGTGGAGCTGGAACAGTTGGTATTTATCTTGGCTTTTACATAGATAGAGTTACAATATAAGAAATGATCATAAATATTTTATGCATACTATGCATTTCCTTCTGAGAATTTATGTCTGACAGAAAGAGTCTTGTGTTGATCTTTGTATCCTAATAAAAACAATGACAAATTCCTCTTAAATCTGCTTGTCTTTTGGCTTTATGTAATGAGATGAAGCATGGAACCTCTGTGATTGTAGCAGCATTATTTGAGGAATAACCAATGCTGGGAAAAAGTATCCTTGCAGTTGACTCTACACAGGCTCATTTCTATGAGCTTGTCTGTCCCACTCCATCTCAGAGACCAATAAAGCTTTTGACTGCACTGGAAGGGTACACATCCCTTGTTCTGTAAGGGTAGGCTGCTTTCCTAGGGAGACTGTTGTGTATTGTGCCCATCTGAAGTGTAGCATGTGTCAAGTAGGCTCCAAGGAAAACTATATAGCAGTGTGCATGGACTCCACTGGAAAAGATCTGCACGTTAGCCTTCAGTTGAAGTGGCACTTTTAACTCTTGCCCAGGATTCTATTTAGTGAGGTGGTATGGGATTAACTAAAGTTGGCCTGGAGCTCCTCACAAACATTAATTAGCCTTTTAGGTAACGGGCCAAATCCATGCTGTCCTTAGAAATGTGGAGAAATGGAAAGTTACTCCAAGAAGTACTCCATAATAGCAATGCTGAATTGGTGAGTCATTCTTCCTTAGAGACCTTGACTACACGGAGAAAATGCACTAGAAAACATGCTAATTAAACAAGATGTTGAACATGATTTTTCCCTTGGTATGGACAAGGATGTCTGTGTTTAAAAAGGTGTTAGTTGATCACAATGAATCCCAGGAGAAGCTCTTGGTTTGCCATCATTACCTAACACATTTTAGGAGAAGGATTTTGCCTGCCTACAGGAGAAGATGGGTCATGCTTGACATGGTGTTAGGTAAGAGCATTCCTTAACAGATGCAACCTGCTAGTGTAGCATTGCTATCTGGAAACTGAGAAAGAGCAAGGTTGGGAACCAGGATGATCCTATGCAAACTAGCATTTTAACCTTCACCAGTTCAAGTCAAGGTTACACAAGTGCTGGAGAATCACATCCCACAGATGGGGAAGACAGGAGCTGGAAATTAATGTTTTGGGCAGCCTGTCATCATCTAGAGGGGTTGTTGCTCAGCTGTAAATCCACTTCTGCTGCCCCAGTCCACAGACCTAGCCAGAAATATGCTCACGTTCAATACTCACAACAGACAGCTGAAACTGCTCATCTTTAGCACTGCCAATGCTTTCCTAATACCTGCATGATTTGACTGCTCCCTGCCCAGCTAAAGAAAGCATTCTTACACCAGATAGTAAACTATTCACTTCTATTGCAACTGGGTTACAGCAGTTAGGTGAATAAAGACAGAAAAGGGTTTGAATCTTAAACAGCCATGCCGTGAATAAGAGATGCTCAAACCTAAGTGCTGATTTTGCCTGTGTGCACATGGATAAACCTTATAGCCTTTTTTATTTATTTTTTACCCAGATTCAGTGTAAGTGGAATAGGTGGTAGGATGCCAGCCACAATCATGGGTCCTCAATCCACAATATTCAGCAGAATTCAGTAATAATTTACCTGTATATTTCTTGCCTTGGGTTAAAAAATGTCTAGCTTTAATGTTTAAAGTATGCCTGCAAACTACACTAAATTTAGCAAATTTATCTATTGTTTGCTTTTCACAATGTTTTTTGGCATAATCAGCCAAATCAGAATATTATGCTCATGCTGCCAGCAATAATCACATCTTTATACTTACTGTTGCCAAAAATACAGATTTCTGAATCTTTTAATGTGCTTCTCAAACTGCTCAATGCTCATTCACATTCTCTGAGCATTGTTTGATGAGAAATAAATAAAAGGCTATCTTCCAGTTTAAGATGTATTTTCTATTTGCTGCTTATTTTAAAATGAAAAAAATTATGTCCTTGGTTCACTCACAGACCTACCAACTTGATAAACATCATTCTAGGACTTGACTGCAGAAATACTTCGATATCTGCCATTAGACAAATCTATGAGTTTCAAGGATTGAATTAGTTTTAAATCGTGTAGAGTTAAATACATCTCTAGTAAGATGAGGAGGAAATGTCAGAGGATCTTCTACTACATCTACATCTCCTTGGAAGAGAGGTTCTTACAGACTCCAACATCATACAGCACTTTCATGGGCAAGAAATTCCCACTGCTCTACTCGTCCAGAGGCTTTTTGAGGTAAGATGCCACGTAGATGTTCTTTAGACAGTGAGATTGACAGAAGTTGCATTTATAGCAGAGTCAAAAAGGCAGTCTACATAATCAGTTTACAATTCAAGACTTTTCACACCTTTGATTGTAAAATAACAAAACTTTTCCCATGGTGCTGAATACCATGGAGAGTTTGATTCTGCAGTCAAACAATGTCACACTTAGGTAATGGCATAAAAGATAATGGAGCAAGACCCAGCACACAACATCAAAAAAGGCCCAAGTTCTTAAATATCACTGAGGCAATATGGTGTGGAACTGCAGAATTTACCATTTAGAACATTACAGCTATTAATATCAATTTAATTTTCACTTCATTTCCTCTTGACAGAATAATAATTTAAAAAATCATGATATCATACAATTTTCAAAACATATACTGAGTTGGACATGCAAATATTTCTGGGCAAAGCCACTTCTTCCAAAATGACTAGCAGTAAAGAGCTGCTTATATAGCCAATTGATTTTTTTTCTTTCTTTCTTTAGTCTCCTACATCCTTTCATGATCTTGTATTGAAATTAAACCTTTGGCTTATAAAATAAACACTTGCAATTTACAAACTTAAGCATCTGAGTCTCTAGACACAAGTGAAAGGCTACATATTGTGTAAATTCTCCATAAATTTTTCAGCAAGTATTATGTGCTCTTATGTCACCTACGTATGACGTCTTCTTTCCAACATGTGTGTCTGAAAAAGAAGTTTTTTAGCTGATGGAAGGGACCACTGAGGTCAGCACCGGGTTACACGATGTTGGTGTCACCACAGCTTTAGATATTTCAATGCCTATTGGATCAGCATTCCCACAATGAAAATGTGCAACCTCTATTTTCTTTGCTGTTCCAGCAAAAAGCTTCTCAATAAACTTGTTTTCATAAGAAGTTTGCCCATTCCTACGTCCCAGAGCTGTTGTAATCTTCATTGCTAATGCTGATCTAAGAGCATAGACATGATTCTATTTCTTGACACATTTAAAGTTCTCTAATGAATAAAGCAAACAGCTTATGGCTGCTTGGACTGTCACTCGATTGCCCCAGGGGGCTTTAATGTCTTTAAAATAGGCCTCCTAGTTTGTATTTAACTACCTTGGCCACAGAGGTCTGAGGGGTAGAGCAGATCAAAGATGTGCTGGGAACATAAAAAGCAGCTGTCCTTCATTTACCTTTAACTAGCTACATCTGACCAGGGCCTTTATGGCCTCTTTGTCACACATTCAACAGTCTATAAGCCTCCTGACCCCTCCTTAAGGGCTGGACTGTTACAAGAGCTTCAAAATGCAAAATTTTAAATATTAAATACATGCCTTCAAAAAAATATCTTTGGTTTCTATGAAAATACTACCCAAGGGAATATTATTTTGCTTTTATCTGCAAAAGTTATAGATTGCTCAGTATTTTGAGTCAAAATGGAATGGTTCCTGAGCTTAGATTTCCTTATTTACAGTTCTTTGTGTACTACTCAACGTTGTAGTGAGTAAATATCTCTTCTATATTCCAGACCCTCAGGCAGCACTACACTAAATCCTTGCATCAGCAAACTAAGGCCCTTATGGAATAAAAAGGCTGTTTAACACAGCAGCTACAGTGTGTGCTAAATGCCAAGCTGACAGAGAATCACTAGAAAGAAAAGGCCTTTGAGATCATCAAGTGCAACCATTAACCAAGGTGTTGGTACTTGGAAACACAGGGGAGGATCTAAAGACACTAAGGTGGATGAAGGGCACTCTGGATTTTGGGTTAGCTTTCANGCTGAACTCAACCATCCTGTGATAAAACAGAAGTGCAAACAAGTGTATTGTGAAGTCTCTTACCCACCCAGTCCCAGAGTGACCAGGGTGAGGTCTCCTTCATTTTCCTCACTAAATTTCAATGGCTTAAATTTCATGCCTGTATGAGCAGGAATATTTCAGAAATCCCAAAGAAGAATAATTCCTGCTTGCATCTTTACTCATGATCTAGAAGTAGTACTTTATACAAAATATACCCCAAAATAAAGTGCATCTGTTGTAAAACACTAAAGGCTTTCTCCAACCTTTCCAGTACTTGCTGCAGGGTGGACTGNGACCCCTCCTTAAGGGCTGGACTGTTACAAGAGCTTCAAAATGCAAAATTTTAAATATTAAATACATGCCTTCAAAAAAATATCTTTGGTTTCTATGAAAATACTACCCAAGGGAATATTATTTTGCTTTTATCTGCAAAAGTTATAGATTGCTCAGTATTTTGAGTCAAAATAGAATGGTTTCTGAGCTTAGATTTCCTTATTTACAGTTCTTTGTGTACTACTCAACGTTGTAGTGAGTAAATATCTCTTCTATATTCCAGACCCTCAGGCAGCACTACACTAAATCCTTGCATCAGCAAACTAAGGCCCTTATGGAATAAAAAGGCTGTTTAACACAGCAGCTACAGTGTGTGCTAAATGCCAAGCTGACAGAGAATCACTAGAAAGAAAAGGCCTTTGAGATCATCAAGTGCAACCATTAACCAAGGTGTTGGTACTTGGAAACACAGGGGAGGATCTAAAGACACTAAGGTGGATGAAGGGCACTCTGGATTTTGGGTTAGCTTTCACAAAGGATTATCTAGCAAGAGAAAAAATAGATATAAAAGATACATATACAAAGCAGAAGAGTTTTGCAAACTGATTCTGTAGCCTAACTATGGCTTGGTCTGTTTCTGTGCATGTAACAGCACACAGAATGGAATTGTACTCTCCATATTCTTTTGAAAATTTCAACCTTTCAGTCTTCTCTAAGAAAGTTTTACTTAATCACATCTCTAAACAATTTAGCATGCCTTCAAAAGGCAGTNAATACTACTTATGACTAAAGGCTTTCTCCAACCTTTCCAGTAGTTGCTGCAGTGTGGACTGGTGATCCCTGATTTTACCATTTTCTCTGAAACAACTCCATGGCTGATAATGCTTTATAAAATTTCAATGGAAACCTAAAGTATCTTTAATTCCCTTCCTTANACAGGAGGTAAATCTACTTCTATAAAGAAGAAACATGCATAAAGAAAATAAAATTAGGGGGAATTAAAAATCAATTCAACATGCTTTCTTTTGTCACACACTTCCTAAAGAATGAGGTACCGAATTTTTCCATCTTTTGTACCAACAGCACAAGCACACATTGAAGTACCTAAATATATGAATAAAGAAATGACAGTTCCAGTTCAGGTGAAGCAAGCAAAGAGAAATGGGCATAGTAATGCTGAATGTGTAATACAAATAATAATCATCATCATCATCTTTNGTGATAACTTATGAGTTTTATTTCTCCAAAAGTAGACGTCAACTACTACTGGACAAATGTTGTAAGTCGATGCCAGATGGCTATTGAGAAGTTTTCTTAAAACAGGCTCTTTTGACTTTTCCACAATGAATATGATTAAAAAGCATATTTAAGACAATGGCTTTTCCTGTTTCCAGTTTCTACAGTTTAGACTCAAATTACATCTTCATTCCTTTTAATCTTTAATACAGAATACTAAATTTAATTTTTCCACTTCACTGGGAAAAAGTGACACAAATATCAAGTATAAATTTAAGAAAGCTAGTGTCACAAAACCCCCCAATTCTTCACAGTGCCAAAAAAAGCTATTTCACAAGTGTGAAATACACCTTGAAGTATCTCATTTAACTAAAAAACCCCAAATGTTAAGGGTGTAGAAGCTTAGATTTGCATTCAGGTTTGAATTGATTTCCAAATGCATTGTTTGTTGTGGCTTTTTTGCTGTTACCAGTTGTTATAACATTACAAAATAATACATTACTGTTCAACTTAGGCTGATCTAGAACCATTTCAGGATTTGGCTTTTCATTAGAAATGGACTTACCATTTAGAGGCAGTGCTCATCAATTTCCTAGAACCTTACATAGGTAACTAGAACTTGAGTAACTTTACAGTACAAACCCCCATCTTTTAAAATCTCATTCTTTATTTGTTGCTGTCCAAAATTTCCTCTGACACTCGTATACTTTTTTCCCCTCCAAATACCAGATTAAGTCTCAAGAATATATACAAGCTTCATGGATCAAAGCAAAGTAGCATCACAGTAGGCATACTTCTGCAGAGAGATCTAAACTACATGCATCTTTCTGTTACTTCTTCAATCTCTCAACAACATTAATGCCACTTACTACGGGATTACAATACCAATATTAATCCCAATTATACACTGAGGTCTAAAACATGCAGGACCCAGCTCCCTGCTTCTTAAAATGGAAGCAGCTTCTCAGCATTTCAGGTAAGTCTGCTAATTTATACCAATGAGGGACTACACTTGCTGCCAAGACTACTAAACCACGACTGATTATCTGTGGATACTAAAAAAATACAAGATAAAATATTTTCTTGAACATGACCTGTACACAGAATGCCATCAAATATTCCAGGGTCTTCCACTGCATGCATTTTTTTGTTGAATTCTCTGTTGTGGCAACACAGGTGATGACAGCATCCCTACTTTGTGTTATTTTAGCAGTCACTGGTCTTCCCAGCAATTTTCACCACTCCCATTTGCTGGCAGCACATCATGGCAAAGTTTCAAGAGAAATTTACTATGAAGCTGTGTGTTAACTGGGAAATGTCAACATGCAAACCCATGTCTAGAATTAACCTGTCTTGAACATTTTCAGGCATCCACACCCTCTTTTCTTTCCAAAACTTAATTACATCAGCAGTTTGCCAGCATTAAAAAAACCCTAAACACCAAAGAAGAAAAAGAAGGGGGAAAGGTGTAGTTGTATTTAACGTAAAGAGAGAGGGATGGAGGCTGGTAACACTGGACTTGCCAACAGACAGAGCTCATAAAAACATCAATAAATTAAGAGGGAATCACTTTCCAGTGGAATTATGAAGACTTCTCACCCTTGATTGTATTAATAGGTATATTTAACTACTTCCTTTGAGAAAATAGATGATTTTTTTTAGTCAGGTAGCAAACACCCTTGTTCTGGTATGCTGGAAGTAATTGCAAATTCCTAAGGATTCTAAGGATTTATTTTTTTTTTACAAACTACAGTGAATCCCCAAAACAAGGGAGGATTCTCTAATCCCAGTGTTTATTTCTTTAATACGAGCTCTAATCAGTGACAGGTGGTCAGTGAATGTCAAATAAAAACCTGTTGATGTTCATAGGGAAATACAGAAAGCAGTGACAAGATGAAGCAATTAGTGGGGAGGTCCAAAACCCCCTGTATTATGTAAATTCCTACTTAAAACCAGATTGTGTCTTATCCTTTGATTTGGATGGGAACACTTTTCCTTGTTTTTTTCTGAAACAAAGAAAAATATCTTTATTTTTCCAAGCTCTCAGTGAACATAACACTGCTTTGCCCTTGAGCTACATCTCTGATCAGTTTTTAGGTGATATCAAAGAAAAAGAAGGGCCAACATGGCTTTTGAGCTACTGTGCAGCTCATCTCCTGGGGTTACATCACACCACTGGCAGTAGGAAGCCACTTCTAAAGCTGATTGTCATGAGCTGGGACAAACATCAACACTTAGGCTGAAGAGACTCCCAGTGTCCACATTTGGCTACATGGAAACTGGGAGCTTTCTCCTGATGAAGACAATTTCAGGGTAGCAGCCTTATCAATCATTTTAGCTCAAACCAACATTAGTTTATTGCCTGTCCTTCAGCACTGATGTGAGCCTGCAACACTGAAAATTCAGTCTGGAACACAGAGCATTCTTACTGCAGCTACTGATGACAACTACTGACAATGAAAGTTCCAGGTTGTTATGCTCTTTTCTGGAATATGTGCTTTTTTTACACCACTCCACCAATTTTTGTACTGCTTGAAACCAGCGTAATTTAATTTGGAAGGGACCTCCAAAGGCCATTTAGTCTGACATTAGAAAACACTGCTTCACTCCACCCAGTTTGGTGCTACCCATAAACTTGCACTTTGCTAAAGTTGAGGTATCCACTGCCCTCCCTTTGTCTACAGAGCAAGGCATCTCAGAGGATAATTAATGTACAATTAATTAATCTAAACATTGAGAGACCAAACACTTAAACAAGGTTTACCTAAATTACTTTGACAACAGCCACAATCCTGTTATTAGTAGGAATAATCCTAACTCTTACTGCTTAAATAAAATCAGGCTTTTAATATGTGCTTGCTACTATTTTTATTTTACATGTGATTTTGGTTCTAAAAGTTAGGTAATATTTAAAGAACTCTTTAAAATCACCTGAAGAGTCATTTAGTGCAAAGTAATTAATTTAATTCTGGGATACACAGGCTCCTTTACCAACTTTAGTGGCATAACTCACTTGCTTTTAACAGCCTCACTATAACAGAGCAAATCTTACATTTTAATGAGGGAAAACACAATCTCAAGCTATGACATCCTTGTGGTATCAGTTCCCAAAGTCCTCTTTTCAGGGCTTGCACCCTACGATCAGCATTCTTCAGCCTCCTCTGTATCTGGTGTAACGGGGCCAGGCAAAGAGAAACATCAAGCTATAAAAGTCACAAAAATCTCTTGAGGCTTGAAAGAGCTGGAAATATTAGTTGGAAACCTTAGCTTTAACAGCAAGAGAGCCTCAGTTTCCAGTATCTGTTTCGATATTCCTTGTATTCCACACTTGCAACTTAATGCTACAGCCTCTGTAAACAACAACATATTAAATTCTTAGCTTACATCTCCCCATCTTGGAGAGCTGAAGGAGTAAAGGAGTTTAAGATACTAGGAACAGCAAGTTTTTTCCTAACTTCAGTGTATTTTCCCATCTTCAACATTCCCAAGTGCTGTCACAACTACATAGATTTGATTTTATTTTTATTTTCTCTTTGGCAAACTAAACCATCAGGACATTTTCTCATGAAATAGTTTTCGCCATGGACATCACGATGCTTCAGAACCAAAG
This sequence comes from Chloroceryle aenea, assembly GCA_013399075.1. Taxonomy (NCBI): domain Eukaryota; kingdom Metazoa; phylum Chordata; class Aves; order Coraciiformes; family Cerylidae; genus Chloroceryle; species Chloroceryle aenea. The sequence goes on along the minus strand of VWZY01000771.1, from coordinate 142,669 downwards.
TCCAGCTGGTAAGGTTTGTATCTTTGTGGGTCAATATTGAACCTGTGCTGAGGAATGACAGTTTAATCCATGCTGACTGTAGAATTCAACTGGCTCCAGCTATACTCAAGCTTTGCACACATGGCTCCATCACTGCATTAGAACTGCTTATTCTTTTCCCTTTCTTTACATCTTCATTTATCACTGCCAGTCATCTGCTGTATCTTGCCATTTTTGTGCACAATAAATCAGCCAGTATCTGTATGTGCACAGCCTAGAAGTAGGAACCATAATAACTCCCAGAAGCCTTGATTTACTAACACTGTTACTTCTGAATAAACAGTATTTTTCAATTTTACATCTTAGCCTCACTGTTTTCTTTCAACTTAAATCATATTTGTTTTCAGTCGAAGGCACTTTTTTTTTTCCTCAAACACATTAGAAAACACACTGCATATTCTCCAAAAGCACAAATAAATATTTAAGACATGCAGATTCTTGTTGTTCCCCGAAGAACTCATGTGACACTGTCATTTATTAGCTTGCTCTGGGCCATTACATTTCCCCACATTTTACTTTTACAGGCACTCAGCCAGCACGGGCTGTTCAACTCCAGAAAGTCCACATGTTTTTGTATTTTTTGAAGCTAGCATGACAACCATTCTGAAGAGTAGCTCTCACCTGGTATGGTAAAATGTAAAACCATGAACATTGATGCTGTTCTCTCTCTCTTTAGTGCTGAAAAATGAAACTATTTTTTCAGGTGCAACAAGACCCATATGAAATCTCCCTAATGTGTAGACATTCCGTAGCCATATTTTTAATGGAACAGATCCATTAAACTTATCTAGAAGCATAAAAAATAAATGCATGAAGAATAAGTGCTTATATTACTGGACAAAAATCATAGCTCTGACAAATGCAGGGTGTCATTTGTCTGTGTCTCAGTGTAAGAAGAAACTGAGAAGTCACAGAGTAAGGAGAGGCCCTTTGAGCAGACAGAAGCACAACAGATTTCCTCTAAGGTAGGAATGGATAAAAATTGACTCCGAGGCAAAGTGGGGAAATACTGAACTGGGAGCAGCATCGTGCATCTGAAAAACATGCATTATTTACTCAGTTTTCACACATTTATGTAAAAACCATTCACTTCAGTATATATTGCACAACTGAATTCTTAAGATTGTGTGAAACCTGAGCATGAGACTGACTTTGATTCAAATAATTAGCTAAAGCACTTCAAGGATATGGTGAAAGTTTTTATTTAGTTAAGGAATCACATAATTTTGGCTTTAAAAAATCCCAGCAGCTTTTTGCTACTGAGTTTTCATCTGTGTGAGCTTCACCAGTATCAGTTGGTGCTCTGCATCTTCTCAAGACACAACCCATCAATCACGACTGAAAAATCAGCCAAATCCATGGGAATCAAACCCAGTAGATCTTACAAGTTAATCTACATCTGCTACCAAAGTGAACCACAGACATTCCTCATATCCCATGACCTTTCATCAAATAATTTTTTGCTACTGCTTCTAAACCCCCTGTAAAGGAATGGAGAAATGAAGCTTTGATTTATGAATAATTATCTCACTGAGATTTGTAGAGTAACTAAATGGTGTAAAATGTTTTCTACAGAAGACTTCTATCAATTCTCTACTGACTACTCCACTCAGTTTCTCTCATCCTGATGTTTCTTTTCTTCTTGAGTGCTTCAATGGCAGGTACTCCCTTTAAGCTATTAACTTTAGACAGTATTCTCACTTGAATCAAGTTTGTAAATCCATTTGCTTTGTGTTAATTGCTCACATTACTTAAGAAGCTGAGGCCAAAGGAGGTTAGAAGGAAACAACCCTGAGCTGTCACAATAAATCTCTGCACAGTCTCAGGCACTGATTTTCTGAAAATCTGACCAAACTCCTGGTGCTGAGGTTTCCTAAATACCTGGACCTTTAAGTTACCCAGAAAACAAATCAAGAAAGAAAATGAGTAATTAGATAGTATTGGCATTTTCTTCAATTAAATAGGCATTAAAGTTCAGAATTACCCTTTTTAATTTAGTCACTAATTTCAGGTTGATTAAAAAGTTTCTAACTGAAGAGCATTCTTCCATCACTATTTGCATATCAAAGTGTATTAGGATCAACAAGAATCCTAACATACCAGTATCTCCCAGAACATGAACCTTTTTATTTTTTAAATCTATATTTCTTAGAGGCATCTACCATAAAATGGCATTTAGGACACAGTTCCTTGTGATTACTGTAGTTGGCAAAGATGTTATTCCATAAACAAATATCACCATTCATTGAAATAAGTGATAGCCAGACAGCACCTGTAGATTCAGAGGCTGTTTTGCAACGTTGGTGACCACTGTAAAATTTGAGGATTAAAATATTTATGGAACTAGACAGAAATCCTCAAAGGCAATCTTTGTAGTAGAATTGTCCTTCCCCATATTCCTGAAATGGCATATTCCCAGGCATGACATTTGTCCTTCAAACCCACCCCATGCAAACCAGTAAGAAGAACGTGGGGTCCATGCTACAGAAGAATTTCTGGACTGGCGCAGGGCACAGCTAAGGGATAAAGTGGCATCTCTGAAAACAGGTTATGTCTGAAATAACAACTGAATCAACAAGGGAGGACTTAAACATTTGTACAGATCAGTGGTTAATTTATATAAGTAGAGATTATTTATTGTTTTACACCTATATAACATGCAAAGTTATACCTCTGCTTTATAGAGTCGTATGTATTACTTACACTGTTCTATTTCTGCACTCAAACACAATGAAGTAAATCATTAAGAAAGTCTGAAATGTGGAAATTGTGTGAAAGGGACACCAGTAGCCTGCATAAACCTTATTAAAAATTCAGGTACAATCAGAAGACTGGATTCCAACATTATTTTTCTTCAACGTATTAAATTCCTTTATCCTTACATACACCGAAGAGTACTGACCTGGAAAACAGCTTCAGAAGACATGTGCAGTCTTGTACATGAACAGCACAGGAGACAGATGGACAAACAAGAGTGAGAACCACAAAGGGCCCTGAAGGTGTTTAAGGGACTGGAGCTTCTGGTATATATACCAGAAGAGGCTGGGAGAGCTGGCAGGGTCTAGCTTGGCAAAGGGAAGACTCTGTGGGATCTTCCCAACATGTCTAAATACCTCACGGGGCAGGAGGTTGCCCTTTTTCCATGGTGCCCAGCTGATGAGACAAGAAGCAAGGGGGGAAAATTGAAATACAGGAACTTCTGTTTCACCTAAGTGTATCCCAAACAGGTTGCCCAGAGAGGTTGTGGAGTCACCACGCTTGGAGACAACCAACACCCTGCCAGCCATGGCCTCGAGCAATCTAGTCTAGCTCACCCCACTTTAAGCAGCAGGCTTGCAATGAGATCTTCCAACTTCAGCTATTCTGAACACCTTGAACTTACTGGCCAATTTCAATGACATTTATCAGATAGATATTTTAAACACACAGGATTCTTCCTTTTTTTTTTTAATATACATATTTTTTTAAATCACCTGCTGGGGAGTCAAGCCAGATACTTTTTTAGTCTAAGAGCCATCAGCTTTTATTAAAAGTGAAACAGGATTAGGAATTGTGTTTGGCAACAGCCATACAGCTTGTTGCAGGTGTTATTTACTGCTCTGTTTTTATAGTCATTGCACCAAACTAACTAGCCACAGCTCCCACTGCCTTTGCCCAACTCTTAAGATGACATCGGTGAACGATTCTAGGATGGCATTAGGAAGCAACTTGGGAAGCACAAACAGAGCACCTCAAGGCATGAAGAAGAAAGGATTGAAGAGTCTGCTGTTCAATTAAATAATGTGCACTTTTATAAATGACTTCAAATGAGACTAATAAAAATAAACATCACTTTTTGGTTCATTTTGGTCCTTAAAATGGGAGAAAAATCTTGTTGTCTTACTTGGGCTGCAGAAAGAATGAAATAGAATAAAACTATTAGCAGCAAGAAGGTATTTGGCCAAGGTATGACATGGTGCAGAGGCTCATGCAACCTTGAAATAATAGATAATAATAATCCCATGTAGATACTCTGCCCCAGCATTCTGCAGCAAAGCAGGGCTAAGGGTATTTTTCATTATCCTTCTGGCAACACAGGGAGGAAAACATTCAATATTGAGAGCTTCTTGGACAGTCTAAAAACAGGAGATGTGCTGCAGCTGAAAAAACTGCAGTAACTCATCCTCTACCCTGCTAGATTTTGTGTTAATTTTAACATTTCATTTTTTACACCCTATGAACAATGATATTTTTAACCCTCAGCCCCCATCTCTCTACACCTTTGCTGATGTTAAGAAAATTTTCTTTTGCACATTTTAAATTAATCCGACAGAAGAAATAAACACTAAATAAGGAAAAGAATGAAAAAATAGTTTTAAAATCTTGATTGTGAATGATACAACTAGAACTTCAAATGGAACCATATCTACAGTCAGCAAACCATACAAATAATGCTAAAACTCAGGGACCTGAAATCAGCAACGACTTCTGTGAATTAATAGATAG
>VWZY01000771.1:66238-137849 GCA_013399075.1 Chloroceryle aenea | reverse complement strand
TCAATTAATCCGACAGAAGAAATAAACACTCAATAAGGAAAAGAATGAAAAAATAGTTTTTAAATCTTGATCCTGTATGATGAACTTGAAATGGAACCATATCTACAGTCAGCAAACCATACAAATAATGCCAAAACTCAGGGGCCTGAAATCAGCAACGACTTCTGTGAATTAATAGACAGGAACATGCACATCAATCCCTGCAGCAGCAGAATAAAGATTTTTTTCTAATATCTTNATCCCTGCAGCAGCAGAATAAAGAGCTTGCCTCAACACCTGCTGAAGTTGACCAAAAGCCTTGCTTTTCCACATTTCAGCATGTTCAGAATCAAGCCACCAATTTTTCCTGGGAAATGTGGAACAGAGATGACCAGACTTCGGGAACGAAGGCATTGATTGTTTCACAGTGTGTTTTGCAGAAAGAGCTGCTAAAAGCAGGACTGCTCTCATGCCTCTCTTGCACTGCTATGAATGAAAGCAACTGAAGTCAATAGTGTAGTGTGAGGAAAGTAAGAAATAGGCCAAAGGGAAAACAATTGACAGAGGGCAGCTAACTACTCTTAAAAATTCCAATCTATTTGGTTAACACTGATAATTTTAAGAATTGCAGGTTTCTGAAACTGCATCTTGTAAAATACAACATTTTTTGGTTTAGAAGTGCAAAAAAGTGTCTGAAGCCCACTAAATTCTATTTATTTACAACGCAGGAAAGCAGAGCAGTATTTTTTTTCCAATATCTAATGTATAAAAATATATTAGGAAGGAACTCGGGAAGCACAGACAGAGCACCTCAAGGCATGAAGAAGAAAGGATTGAAGAATCTGCTGTTTAATTAACTAATGTCATTTTAGAAATGTTTTCAAAGGAGACTAATAAAAATAAAGGTCACTTTTGGGTTCATTTTGGTCCTTAAAATGTGAGAAAAATCTTGTCTTCTTGCTTGGGCTGCTAAAAGAATGCAGTAGCATAACATTGTCATAACATATATATCATATATAGCTAAAAAATGATTGCCATAAAAAAACAGACCTCACAGCTTCTCTGCTTTATTTTTAAATAGCTGAAAAACAAATTTATTGTGGAACTCAGATTCTTAACTATAAATTTATGCCACTCATTCCCAAATTAATTGCAGAAAAATCCTTTTTTCTAAGTACACTTTGTTTGCATTCTCTTCTCACACAATTAAGAGCTTAGTAGTTTTTTTTTTCTTTAACATTAACATCTATTATCTACCCAATTGCTTCAAATGATCTCTGCAAGCTTTCTTATTTAACTGGTTTACAGTTAAATTGAAATGGATGGAATTGCTTATGTGGTACAACCAGAGAATGTATTATTTTGATGAATGCCTAAAAGAAATAAGGAAAAATATTATCATGGGCACGCAGTTGACTCTGTAGTGAAATGTATTTGATCTTTACTGTCTGGGAAGAAACAGGAAAGTAATGGAACTTAGGGAAGGACTCTCTAAAATGAAATATGCTCCATGTTATAATGAGAAGAGAAACAACAGTTACATACAACACATATATAAAATGATATCTCAAAGGTGAACCACAGCATTTTACTAGAAGTGCTGAAATAAACCAGCCTTTAATGTCACTAGAAATCCAAAGTCAATGTACAAAGCAGTTCTTTATAATGCTCTATCATAAATTTTAACCGTGTGAGCCTTGCGTGGTCCTCAGCCATTAAATATAAATGGGCCAAATTCTATTCAGCCTTGCCCTGTTTTGAGGAAGCAGGTTAGGAACCAGAGCATAAATCTTGTCCAAATTTCAGCTGGCGATCAGCACTGTAAATCATACTGATTTTTTTTTACAGGAATGGCATTTTATAAGTTATTACAAGTCTGTTTTTTTCCTAAATATTCAAAATCAACACTTCTCTAAGGTTTAGGTTGTAGGGGCTTAGTAGGACATGCCACCAAATCAGAAAAGTTAGTTTATTTTGGTTATTCACTACCAGAGTTTATTATTAATGTGCAATATTCATTTTGTTTGTGTAATTTGCCCACTGTACACATTTAGGCATTCTTTTTAAACACTTATTCTCAGAATGCAGTGGAAGAATGATAAAAGCAAGTAGTTCCATGTAACAAAGCCCTCTTCTTTTTAAGAATGATGAAAATTTAGTATGAACATGAAAATTTAAGAGCTGTAAACAATATGAAAAGTGACATACCTAAGTGTAACAATCTCAAACCCACGTACCAATATCAAATGTGTCAAAAGGTGTTTATTATAAACACTAAATGTGGCACTCTGGGGTTTTTTAATATTACATTTGGTTTTCAGAAATATTTAATGTCTCTCTAATGTGTCAAATGATCACTTGAATTTACCATCTAATTCTAGGATATATATATGAATGCAGTGAAGCCAATTTTTACAGTAAGTTTCATCTTCTACAGGGACATTGGCTGACAAAATTCATCTGTGACACTTGGAGGCGTAACTTTACCCAGCTATGAAGTAGCAGAATGTTAGCCAAGGTCAGTTTTCAAACGCAGGCAATTTTGCACAGAAATACAATTCCATAAACTTTATCTTTTGCTGCCTTTCCAGTGCTTGCTCAAACATTTACAGAAACCAAGAAGTAACTAAGTGTTGGAGTAAAACAACAACTGCATTATAAAATACAGTACTAAAAGCAACTCCTCTCTAATTGAAGCACTGTAATAAAAATTCATATAAACGAGGCTCAACTCCACTGAACAACCTATTATTCATTTATTACTGTTATCTAATATCTTATAATATCTATTATTACTGATAAAAGCTCTTTTCCTAAAGACCAATACTACAAATAAAAATATAATTGTTCTGCATCTCTTACCTTGGGGTTGAAAACTGCTTTTCTGTTTCCCCAGCTACTTCCAGGATTTGCTTTTCCACAGCTATTTATCAGACCACAATTAAGCCACTCTGTATTACCTTTCACAGTTAAAACCAAACAACTTTGCTTAATGATAAGGAAATTTATTTCCATTAGCCAAAGAACCTATATTGAGAAAAATTTCCTTATCCTCTCACTTTTCCTCATTAAAGAAATCGTGCACAGCACAGACTTTTCAGTTCTTAGAAGATTGTGCCGAACTCCTTAAAAAAAACCACCTAAGGATGATAACAATAAAAAGGTAAAAGAGCTGTACTGTCACCTAGTGGATAGAGGTAGAAAAGGAGTACACCTAAGATCACCTTTTAAGCTACTGATGGTTTCAGTACTATTAAAATATACCTCAGGTTTTACACCCAGTTCCTGGAGAGAATGCATGGAGTAGAATCCTCACTTGTACAGTTTCCAAATATAGATTTTTTTCAGAGAACTGAACATAGGAGCAGGCAAATAATTGATATTTTGCCAAAACTTTTCCCTATATTAGAAGCTGCAATTTAGAACCAAAACAAAAGCTTTGTTTCAGGAAGCTGCTGTCAAAAGTCAAAGCAAGCTAGTGCTGCCACTCTCCCCAAGCCTTGAGCAGCAGAAACTGGTTGAAGAGCTGTAGACATATGATGGGACTTCACATAGTATATAATGTGGCACCAGAAGAAAAAGATTTGGGGAATACTTAGTGATTATTACAGTGGATTTTTAAAGAAGGAAAAGTAATATTTCTTACTGAAACAAAGATAACTTCTGTTTGCATTCACTCAAAACTCAAGAAAATTTCATTCATAGTCAAGAAAATTTTCTCTTCTACTCCAGCATTTGAAACACTGGCTGAAGCTCTTTAGAATCACCTCATCCACATTCCTGGATTGAGGAATTATAGAAAAATGTAGCTAGATTTCCCTTGGATTGCCATTTTTATGAAGTCTCTTTTTGCAGCAGAGCAACCCATTTTATTTTTACCATTACACAACTCCATGGGAACATGAATTAGAGCACGTTACCCCAACCCATTATCACCATAAGAACCAATGCACAGGAACTTCCATGAGACTCCTCCGTGGGGTTGTATTACCTGGTACTAAATCATTTCACCCTTGCTTGACTTCAGTGAAGCAAACAGATCTACTTGTTCTTGATGCTGCAGTCGGATTCATTCACAGGTTTACATTAGGGTGGAAGAAAAAAGAAAATAGGTGGATAGTATCCTACCTTATATTAGGCTTTTCAGGAGGTTTATGGGTGAAATCTATGGCTTTCTGGCATCAGAAGAACTGAAAAATGCCAGTAACAACATTCTGCTCTTTTTAGGTAATATATATATTCTATCTTGAAAGGTTTTCAACAAATAAATAGCCAAACAACCACCCCCTGCAAACTGAAACGGTGTGAAAATAAGAAATTATTCTAGAACTGCAACATTTTCTTCAGCATCAAAATTCAACTGTATTGATAGCAATTCAGTTGATATTTCTCTCTGTTTAGACACTGAATATTTTAAGAAAAAGGTTTATTTCCATATTAATTGTAACATGTTTACTAAAGCAGTATTTACCAGAGAATTATTCAACANCCACCTAAGGATGATAACAATAAAAAGGTAAAAGAGCTGTACTGTCACCTAGTGGATAGAGGTAGAAAAGGAGTACACCTAAGATCACCTTTTAAGCTACTGATGGTTTCAGTACTATTAAAATATACCTCAGGTTTTACACCCAGTTCCTGGAGAGAATGCATGGAGTAGAATCCTCACTTGTACCGTTTCCAAATATAGATTTTTTTTCAGAGAACTTAACATAGGAGCAGGCAAATATTTAATTGATATTTTGCCAAAACTTTTCCCTATATTAGAAGCTGCAATTTAGAACCAAAACAAAAGCTTTGTTTCAGGAAGCTGCTGTCAAAAGTCAAAGCAAGCTAGTGCTGCCACTCTCCCCAAGCCTTGAGCAGCAGAAACTGGTTGAAGAGCTGTAGACATATGATGGGACTTCACATAGTATATAATGTGGCACCAGAAGAAAAAGATTTGGGGAATACTTAGTGATTATTACAGTGGATTTTTTAAAGAAGGAAAAGTAATATTTCTTACTGAAACAAAGATATTATCTTCTGTTTGCATTCACTCAAAACTCAAGAAAATTTCATTCATAGTCAAGAAAATTTTCTCTTCTACTCCAGCATTTGAAACACTGGCTGAAGCTCTTTAGAATCACCTCATCCACATTCCTGGATTGAGGAATTATAGAAAAATGTAGCTAGATTTCCCTTGGATTGCCATTTTTATGAAGTCTCTTTTTGCAGCAGAGCAACCCATTTTATTTTTACCATTACACAACTCCATGGGAACATGAATTAGAGCACGTTACCCCAACCCATTATCACCATAAGAACCAATGCACAGGAACTTCCATGAGACTCCTCCGTGGGGTTGTATTACCTGGTACTAAATCATTTCACCCTTGCTTGACTTCAGTGAAGCAAACAGATCTGCTTGTTCTTGATGCTGCAGTCAGATTCATTCACAGGTTTACATTAGGGTGGAAGAAAAAAGAAAATAGGTGGATAGTATCCTACCTTATATTAGGCTTTTCAGGAGTGAAATCTATGGCTTTCTGGCATCAGCAGAATTGAAAAATGCCAGTAGCAACATTCTGCCTCTTTTTAGGTTCTATCTTGAAAGGTTTTCAACAAATAAATAGCCAAACAACCACCCCCTGCAAACTGAAACGGTGTGAAAATAAGAAATTATTCTAGAACTGCAACATTTTCTTCAGCATCAAAATTCAACTGTATTGATAGCAATTCAGTTGATATTTCTCTCTGTTTAGACACTGAATATTTTAAGAAAAAGGTTTATTTCCATATTAATTGTAACATGTTTACTAAAGCAGTATTTACCAGAGAATTATTCAACATTTGCAGGTGCCATAGTCACGTGAGCTATATTATGTCTCTTTTTCCTAGTGAAAAGTATATATTATTTTTTTCTTGCACATCCCTTATGTGGTTGGATTCCTAGTTACAAATTGCAGCTTAAAACAGAACTGAGTAAACTTTCTGCAGTGACCAAAGCAGTTTTAGAAAAGGTTTGGAAAAACATTTACAAATTTCTTCCTAGAATGCAACATCTTTTACCTTAGATTTTCTAGAACACATCCCTTAAACAATAGTACAGTATCTATGATATTGACTTATTTCAAATGCACTTTTATTGGACTTTAAATTATAACATGAAGGGGGGCTCTGGGGGTAGATCAATAACAAATAATTTAAATTCAAGTGCTAATTTGGATCTAACAATTTGTTTTATCTAGTGAGATAAGCCAATAGTTTCACAACTTCCAAACCCATCACATTCAGGAGTCACTTGAACTAATTGCTCCCTAAGGCTGGAGAAGGAAGAGTTCAGCACAAAGTTATTATTTGCCCTTCATGTATTTTGTGAAAACTTTTAAAGACTTTTAAAGACTGGGAAAAGTGCAATACCTGGAAATAAATGTCCTTCTGACAGTAGGATTAGGTCTTTATGTCAGACAAATGAGATGGACTGAGCTATAGGATAAATGGTAATAGAATGTATCAAAATTGCCTCGTTATATTTTCCTAGACTTTATACAATATGTATGTGGAAATATCTTCAACCTTTATTTCTTTGCACAGACCTTAAAAGCTCCCCGAGATGCCCACTGTGAGGAGCTGTCAATTGGAGGAAATGGACTATTCTTTTTTCCCTGATCATTTGATGGCATTTCAACCAAGCTCAAAACATGTATGTCCTAATCATGCACATAAAGATTCAGGACCCTGCAAAAGCTGGGGAACTACTTTATAAAGTGGCTGAAGCAATAAAGTTGTGTAAAAATTGTCAGTGAAAGGCAGAGAGATTTTTTTCAGTGAGATTTTACACTGCTGCTCATCTGCTTCCCTTACTTTTTCATTAAGAGAGGGTGGTTGTGGCAAGGCTGGACACATTCCTGATCTCCACACCCTACTGAGTTTTTAGAGCTAAAAAAGGACACACTCATCCCCCAAATTTGATGGGATAATAACCTCACCTTCTTCCTCTCATACTCAACTAAAAGAATTTCCTGTGAGATTTCTTGCTAGTCCTGAGCTCTGGAAGGTAGAAGACACTGTAGTTTCTTCTTTCACCTCCTGCCTCAATTAAAGCAGGATGTTTATAGCCAAATATGCAAAAAAACCAAGCCAACAACCAAAAAAACCCAACACCAAACAACCAAAAAGAACAAACCAAACCAAACGAGTAAAAACTAAAAAAAACCCTCTTAAAAGAACCAAAGAAAAAAATTCTAACAGAAAAATACAGTTCTGGTCTGGGTTTCATTTTCAGTAAAGATTAGGGATTACTCTAAAGCTTTATAGAAAGTTTTATTTACTTGAAAAGAATCCCAGAGTATCATAATCACTAAATGAGGATTAAAATAACAAATGTTTTCATGTATAACTGTAAACAAAAGATGCAGCTAGATTGAGACTCGAGAGACCTTGTTTCAATCCTCAACCCAACCACAGGCTTCTTGAGTGACCTGTGCATGCCAATCAGTCTGATGCTATAGTTCCTTGGCTAATTAAGCTAGTATTTCTCTGACTCGGAGGAATACTATGAAGATAAAATTATTAATTATTTACTTTTGTGTTGGGAAACAGAAATTGGGAGAATAAGAGCTGTAGAGTTCAATATATTTTAAAACTGAAAACAGGATGTTGAAAATGGAAGGATTTATGATAGAAGCAATTTTAATAGTCTCCTATCTCAGGAAAAAAAAGCAAAGAACCCCCCAAAGCTTGTTAGTAAAATGATAATTACATAAAACACTAATACAGAGCCCAGGAAAGGGGCAACATTGTTTTTTACATTATTTTCATTTCATATTAACAACCAACTGTGACACTTCAAATGCACTTGTCCTTTGCAAGCTCTTTTTCTAACAACATGATCAAAGATAGTGTTAAGGGCTTTAAATCAGCAACCTAATACATGGCAGATGTCTGTGAGGCTTTTTACTCTCTCCTAAAAGCAACTGCAACCTGGGAAATTGAAGCATCACCACTTTAGGAGATGACAGGCAGGAATACCTGTATAATAATAAAGTATAATTCAGAATGAAGCAAACTCTCCTATGATCTTTCCCTACAGACATAGCTTCCTAAGAATTAAATGAATATTCAGAGGCTATTTAACTGCATTTAAATATGGAGAAGCAGTTGTGATTTCTTCAATTTCCCACCACTGTTATCGCCCAAGTTTTAATATCATCATGAAGAGAATAAAAAAGCACAAAGCCTAAAATTGAAAGGCAGACAATTACTAGAAGTGTTCATAGGAAATCGCTGAGAATACTTTGGGAAAGACAAGGCCATTTTGCTGTCTAGATATAGCAAACAGACAGCTTATCTAGAAATACACTGCACACTTCCTATCCTTGTAACAGGTCAGTGACAAAGGGCTCCACGTCAGCAAGCTGCCTACATACCTGGCTTGCAGTCAGGGGAGCAGAGACTGGGCACAGCTTCTGCTAGGATAGATGTTCTCAGCACTGCTGTTGACACAAGCTGACTTGCCCAGTCAAGCTTTTAATATTTCATGTGTGTCTCTTCATGTTTCATTACATAACAGCTTCTTTTACACATCTCACCTCCGATAGCATGATGGAAATTATTTCTCGGGTAATAGAAAACCAGAAGGTCCTTTGGAGTCAAAGGTCAAATGCAGTCAATTTATTGCCAAAAAAAACCCAACAACCCCCCCAAAATATCTCAGCTGCAAGTTGCTGCTTCACTCCAAGGAGTTTGATATTTTCCTTGTCTTTTGAAACAACCCACAAGTGATAATGAAAGGCTGAAAGCAATGGGAGAGAGCATCAGGTTTCTCCTACCTGGACTGTCTGGCAGCATACTGTGTAACAATAAACGAGTGTTCTTAAGTCACAGCATTTCACTGGAAATGAGGCAGAACTTGTGTATTTTAACAGCTTTTTACAACTAGTAACCACTAGCAAATTTATTTTACTTTCTCAGGGAAGACCAGGGAACGTCCCTAATTTAAACTAAAGGGCCATTCAGCCTCCAAGACAAAAAGCACTTCTGCTTAACACCTGAGTAATACATGGAATATGTACAGGTGAATCAAGAGGACTGGAATCAAAGATAGTTTGTCTTTGGCTGGTCTGAAAGGTCTGACTCATTTCCAGTTGTGTGATCATTTATTATCCAGAAAAGAAAGGCAAGCTTTTTGCACTGGAAACACAGTGGTGGTCTGCAGCCCATGATGAATAGATTTACCAGGTCTGCTCCGAATTGCATGACATAGAGTTTTCCAGCAGGCTCTGACACATCTACACCTGATGTATGTTTAAACTACCTAGCTGAGAAAAGGGCTGAATATCTACCTGCATGTGCTTTGCCTTATATACGAAATTATTTAAAGCAACGTTACAATGCAGGAAGGTTTTTCATCAGTAACTTCAGGTCAGATAAAGACTTCTTTCCCTGCCATCCTTCTGCCTTCAGTGCTGCATGGGACTTTGTCTTGATCCTAAAACATCAGTTCCACCATTTTCAAGTTCCGTGTCATACAAAGTTTATACAAGACTGGATTTACAGTGGTGGAATAACATAAAAGTCAAAGACAGTAATGATCTTTTTTATACTCCATCAGTGTAACTCCTGAAGGGTTTATCTGCACTGCCTGGTGATGAATAGCAGCAACCCCAGACAATTATTCCTGAACTGGGGGATTCTATGCCAAACTAAGTGTTTCAAAAGTCACAAAGTCCCAATTAAAATCCAAGTATTCACTGGAGGAATATCACAAGGCCAAGAAATTTCACTGGCAACACTTAGCAGTCGTCAATTTGATAGCCATGCCTTACTTTGCAGCTCCTTGGTTTTGCAGATAAAGACTAATTCTACCATGGCACTGTAAAGCCCACACCTCCTTTTAGTTTTAAAGAGCCTGCAGTCTGAGTAGTTTTATTTGACATGTAAGGGAAAGGCTCAAAAGATCAAGCAACTAAGTTAAAAAACATAAACCACAATAATACAGAAGGGAGCATAATTTTAAGTGCCTCTTCCCTAATTGTGCTTCCTCTGAAATTCAGTTTAAATGTGTAGAACTAACCTACCTTAATGTTTTTTAGTTGATTAGCCTGATGATTATGCTGAGTCCTGCACACACAACAAATCTACGTGTGTTAAACAGACAAAAGAATGAACAAAATGCATTTTCATTCAGTTCCTAATAAATCAATGCTGGTAATTTCTATGCAGGATTAAGCAAAATGTTTATTACTTCCAAAGAGATCCTACATACACAGTAAGCATTGTCTATACCAGCAGATATGCAAAGGAAGCATACATTGAGCATTCAGAAATGGCCAGGTAAGTTGGGTTTTTAAAATAATTGATACCAATAATCACTATCTGAACTTTACTCAGAAAAATTCTTCCAACCAAGATCCACACTGAAATGCTCTGACAGTTGTGCTGAAGTTTATTTGCCCCAAGTCTCACAGAACTGTAATTTCAGAATTTTGTTGGGCACAGAAAACACCCTCCCCTCTGCTTTATGAACCTCACTTTCCTTTACTTAGTACTCCCTTTTTACATCCTCAGTTCCTGTATCTACATCTCCTCAGTTCTTTAACTTCCTTCTTACAAGGAAGAGGATGTCTTAGGTCTTACTGGAGAAGAGTACATTGTCATTCTTGTCATTCTTTCATGAAGTTCCCAGTGAGTGAGAACAGCTCTTGGACAGGTGACCTCTCAGTGGCCTAAAGCCTGAATGGGACACACAGGGAACCACCACTTTCATACAGCAGCTGTGGAGAATCCAGGTATAAGGATGCTCATGTTAGACATTTCAACTAGGAGCCTACACAATGAACACCAGAGGGAAATTGTGATTTAACAGCTGAAGGAAATTCTCCTCCTACTGAAGACAGACCAAATGAAATGAGACAGCTGGAGAGCCTTGGTATTTTCTAAGACTTTGCACATGTCAAACTGAGTCCAGGGGTGAAAAGACTCAGCTGAAGACCACACTTCCCCTGGATTTTTGAAGAGGCCCACAAACCAAGACTACCTGATCCATTTGGGTGCTATTAACTTTATTTTTCTTAGAGTCTGGTGAAAAAACCCACAATGAACAAAATAAACTGTCCATAAGAAGAATAAGAGAAGCTGAGCCTATGTTTTTGGATGCACTGATACACTGTTTTTTCTGAAACCTAGATGCACAAAGGGCTTTTAGTTGTTTATTTTTCAGATTATCTGCAGAATTGGCTGGATTACCACCAGATAATTTCTTTGCCTGCATGTCAGTCCATACACTTCAATGATCCAGGAAAGGCAGAACAGTTTGGGATTCCAGTTTTTAGTTTTGCTGGCACACATAATGAAGGACAAGATAGTTTTAAGAAGTATCTCCCTTTTTGTCCTATTCAATTCTCTGCCAGGACAAGTATGCTGTGATTACATATATAGATCCCCCTATTTTCAGATAAAGATGATGAAAGCAGATCAGCAAACTACTTAATATCTCCAACATTGTGATAGACAATTTTTTTTTCCCCTCAAGTAAACACTGTCTTGTTAGGAGAATGAATTCCTGAGCACAAATACAAATGTGCAGTCACAAAGAAGACAGACTGTAGCTTGGCTTTAAGAATAAAGCTAATTTTAGCATCCTTTAGCTGGGTTTGTTTCAACTTTAAGAACCAAAAACGCTTTTGGAGTCAATGTCAGTTTTGACTGGAAGATATTTAGAGACTCCAACTTCAGCTAATAAAATTCACTGAAGAACTGAAAAGTTACTCATTAAAACTGAGAGCAATTTACATGCTGTTAAGGTAACTGAAATTTTACACTGTTGATCCCAGAATCCTTTTTCTAAATGTTGTTTAAAATCCTGCTATGTTCAACTAAAATGGAGAGAATATTTCTAAAGTAAAAATTACTTCAAGAAATTAATATTGATTAAATAAGAGAGCATCCATGTGCTGAGAAGATAAATACAGATCCACCCCCCAAGTTGGGGTAGGGAATAAAAAGAGCCACTGCATGAAGTCCCAGATTGGTCATACATTTTGGTACTGGTCAATAAACTAGACCCCCATATATAAACAAAACATTCCATTCAACATTATGTCAACCTTGAACAAAAAGATCATCAATCAACTGCAAATGCATGTTCTGTGCACCTGTAAAATCTGATGGCCAGTTTTTCAAGGTTTTATTTCAACACTGTGTCTGTCAGAATTACCCCCCACTATAAACTTATTATTCATGTTGGGAGAAGTTTTCCAAATGTCACCAAAATGAGTTAGTATTACACTGAGCCCAAGACTTAAGAGTCACCATGTGCATTTATGTATTTTCCCTCCTCTAATACTGACACATTTATATCTTTTCCACGTCTGGGGGAACAGCACAGGATGTGTCTCATTTATTTTGTTCTAACACAGTGACCAATACTGAAATTCTTTTGCAAGTAGTTGAAAAACTGTTAGTAACAGCATCCACCCATAAGATGCTCCACATGTAAACCAAAACAAACAAAAGAGGTTTTTACTCATGACAGTGTGAGGTAAATTACCCATTGCACTACGCTTTGTTTCTAATCTAATGTTAGAACTGGGCTGGGTTTCTTGTGTATGTATAGGATAATGAGAGACTCTTCTTCATAGTAAAGGTGTAGTAAGATCTAAAAGCTGGAAACCAAAGCTAGACAAATTACAGCTAGAAATAAACACTTCTTAACAGCAATATTAGTTAGCCTTTAGAATAATTTGCTAAGTGCTTATGGATTCTCTGTCACTAGGATATATGCTTTTAAAACAAAACATATAGAGCTCAATAAGGGTGTAACTGATTGTTACACCAGAGAACCCTACCACAAACCAGTGCTTTCATTTAATTTATATTCAGCTTACTGCTTATGAACTTAAATGTTCAAGAGAGAGCTCTAACATATTGACAGCAGGAACACCCCATCACTTATTTAGTTCCCAGGCAGCAAGCAGGATACAAGTTTCAGGGTGGGAGAGGCAATGAGAAGAGGCAGTTTTCCATTTATAGTTCAACTTCACACAGCATATGTAAGTACATGCATGATTTTGGGAGCTACTGTCGTGGCTTCAGTCTGTCCACTACATAAAGAGAGGCACAAGGCTTAATATCCAAAGATTTTACAATATTCTTGATAAAAGACACATTTTTGTATATTCATCTGTCTTTCTGAAACAAAAATTGTACTTCTCAACTTCTTCACATGCACAATGTAAAAAATACATCCTTCGAGAGCATCATTTGTGCCTGGTTTCCTGTAATCTAGCTAGATTTTCTATTTGTTTCCCCTTACATCACTAATTCAATAATCTCCTCTGGCACAATAACCATCTGCAATTTCTTCAGTCCTCACACTGTACCCTAAAAGGCCCTCATTCTGAAGCAAGCAGAATCCTGAACAACTGAATGGTGATGCAGGTCACAGTTCTACTGGTTTTATTTCAATGTCTCTAAATGTTTTATTAAAAAGTCAGTAATGTCATTAAAGATCATAGCATGAGACCCTCGTTCAGATTTCGCTTGAGCAAAATTCCAGCTTCTAGAGACTTCAAGGACAGTCTGCCTGAAGAAAACCTGGCTGCAGCTTTGATTTGTCCCAAAGAATAGTCCCTTACTTACTGGTAGTAAGGACAAACAATAAACAGAAAGATTACATAAATATTAAAACCAGAAAACACCACTTTCATAAAGCAAGCTTTATGGCTTGTGTGGTTTAGGAATTCTTTGCTGGATCCTGGAATTGTTTCACTTGGACTAGGTGTTAGATTTCTCTACAGCTGTGTGAATCCTGCAGGGTTCAGTTCACCAAATGAACCCCTGCAGTTTGATTCAGAAGGTTTGGAAAAGAACCAGTATTTCTTTGTTCACTCACAGATTGAAGCATTTGGTCATCCCTTGACTTCTTAGCACCTTAACATTAGGAGATTAATACCTGTAATCACTAATGAATGAATGCCAGGCAGCCCAAAGACACCTTGCATAGGGATACAAGGATGGAATTCACAGGGCTCCAGGATCTTTGAGCCCCCTGAGGATCTTACTATAAGTAGGAAGAACAGTAGAGTTCTCCAGGTCTCATTTTACTCCAGAGAAGTAAAAAAATCCATGAAGTTTCCAGAACTAGAAACTAAGGTGGCAAAAGCTAAAGAAGACACTAAATCAAGACATTCAAAACGTCCAGTAACAGGGAAATCACCAACTGGTAACTTGGATAACTCCACTCAAGGAGGGTGACTCTGAATTGTGTTCTGAGGAAGATGGAAATTAACAACTAAAATGAAGTTACTCTTGAAAAAAAATCGTTACAGCATTTGAGGATGGATGGAAATGGTTGGCTATAAGAAGATTGTATGACAGTCACAGTGCAAATAGCCACAGAATGAAGATCTGAATTAAGCAAAATTTCCTATTTGATACAAATAATTTGTGCATCTCTCCCACGCTTTCCATTGCACTCCTCACTCCGGCCTGCATTCTGCTTTTCCTTTTTTTTAGGCAGTAAAAACCTTGCAAAATCTCTCAGGTCCATAAAGTTAATTATTTCTTTTCACTTGGCTTTGTCTACAAGCGTAGCCATCTGTGACTATCAAACTCTGCATTAAACAGAAATTTACATCATGCATTTGTGCCTCCTTTCAGCTTCCAGCCTCTCTCAGCATCAAATTAGACTGCAGGTATTATGTTACACCAGCAAATAATTTGTTCCCCAACTCCACAGCTAAGCTATCAGTTATACAAGTAGAGCTCTATATTCTATTACTCACATGCTGGGCTGGCTTCTAACATTTCGACCAAAATGGCTGAGAAATTCAAGTGATTGAAACTCATCACCTTGCATTGAAGGGGCTGGTGTTAATCCAGAGATTAATCATCTTCTGTCCTCTCCCTGGTGTGACAAATGCCTGTTCCTTAGGAGGGGTTGCACGTGATACTGCAGAAGAGGGGTGCACGTGAAAATTGCTGAGGAAAATTGTGATGAGGTTGGGGAAGAAAGTTGTGAACAGCAGTGAACGGGCAAGTTGAAGGAGGACATAATTATTGACAAACCTTGCGTGGAAACATCCTCTTCCCTCTTCTTCTCTAAGAAGAAATAAGGGATTCCCAAAATGAAGATTTTCTAACTCTACAAAAGGTTTTTAACTTAAAGGATGGGACTAATTTAAGACATTTTAACTCTTTCTTTTCTCCAGTGAAAGCTTTCCACTTCAGTAGCTCGTTCAAACTATTACCCTTCAGACCAAAATACTGTAACAATTGCCAGGAGCCTGCTTTTGCAGGCTACTTGTACATGGCATGTTTTGTAGAACATGGCAATGAAACCAAATCAAGACCTTTGCCTACGGAGCTGATGTTCCACCCAGAATTTTCTATGGGTCGGAGGAGAGCAAGGTCCAGGTTTGGCAGTTTTATACTGTTGGGGATGGGCTTCCTTGGAAAGGAAAGGATAACGAATGGGGAGAGATGGATAGATTCATATGGAAAGAGGATGAGGAGCAAAACTTTACTCCTAAAGTTCCAGGAGCCTCGAATCACCACTGAAAAATTCACCATCTGCACTGTCAAAGTAAATTTCTTTGACTTAATCATTTTGTCTTATGCTTCTGTTCTTCTATTTCACGATTTTGTTTAATATGTAGGAACTGCAATAGCTTTTGTGTAGGCCCACAGTATGAAATAGTGATCATCACATAGCCTTTATGTCTCTGTGCCTGGCTGATATTTGATAGGATTCATTTGGATCAAGTGCCTTCGAGGAACTGAGAACAGTGATAACAGTCCAAAGTGTTCAGTCATGAACTGTTCTCTCTGCTAAATATAAAAGGAGGGAATGCTTTTAAATCAGTGTTCTACAAGCTGAAAATTAATCTCCTTGTGTGAGATATCTCAATGAGGTAACACACAGCCAAGAAAAGCTGCATTGAAAAGCAGAATCAGTAGTTTGAATGTCTGATAAAAACCTCCAAGTAGATAGTTCATTGGAAATAGTTTTCCTAAGCAGAAAGGAATGTATTAAATCATCATATTTGGACACAGCTTCTGGAAGCATATGTGTTGCAGATTCTCTACTAATGTGGAAGGCAGCAGGACTCTATGGATAGGAAAGCACACAATGCACATCTGGGAATGCAGGAGAAGTCCTGTGTATGCTTCTGGGAGTGTGAATGCTGGCACAAAGCTGGAATTAGGAGAGAGTTTGGGTGTTAGATCTAAAAATGAATCAGCATCTATGGCCACTGCAACCAGTATCCTTTAAAAAGATTACCTGGTGCCTCCTGAGCATGAGAGATGAACATAAAAAGCAGGTGGAGTTGCTATTTCTGCTACCATATGATAGCAGGAAAAGTAGTAAAGGTGCTGGGTGAAAAAAAGAGTCTGCCTCCAAAAAAAGGCAGTTTTCTCTCTGAAGTGCATCTATGGTTTTGCAGTACTGACATGTGGATGGTTATATTATCATCACCTCAAAAAGGACTATTGTTTGGGTCCCCTCATTGAACTTTGTGTCGTAAAGTACTTGGATTTCTTTCCAACTGAAGCATCATTTGAACTTCTTGAGTTTCAATAGGTGTTTTAGGGAACAACTGCAAAAACTTCAGACCTCTGCCACGCTCTTATTTAAATATTTATACACAGGCTTAGTTGGGAACTGCACACACTGGAATAAAGGCAGTAAACTTGCTGAGTGTCAGGAGATGAAATAAGGTTGAGGATGGTGTTTGTCACTCCTCCATTTGTCCAATCTGATCACACTGTGGGCTAATTCAAGTTGTTAATCCATACAATCATAAGAATGGCTGTACTGGGTCAGCCCAAAGTTCCATCCAGCCCAGCATCCACCAACAGATGTTTGAGAGGCTTAAGCACAGAGCGAGCAGAGGAACACCCTTTACCCTTCCCTCCTGCAACAGGCTTCAGGAATTTACAGCTGAGGGATTCCCCATACCAGAGGTTGGTCCTTCTCCATTTCATATTCCTCAGGACTTCTTTACAGATCTCAAGTGCCCTGACTTGTTTAAACACTCTGTGTATGAACAGCGTTTTGTCCTGAGCCTTGCCACCATTCCCAGGATCTGGCTAAGCTCTGACAAATCTTTACAGGGACAGGGAGGAACTGGAACTGCAGATGGTCTTCAGAACATGGTAAGCCAACAGCTGTACAAAGAAATAGAACTTTTCCCTTTGTTTTGTCTTCTGTTTCCTTCCAAATAATAATTAACATCGGATTTGTTTTCTTTTGATTGATACTAAACTAATGTTTTCACAGGACTATTATTTCTATTTGCATTTATTTTTTGTTAAAGGAATATAATGCAAATATTTCTACTTCTGTTTAGAAATATGTCTACTATAAACCTGAGCTCTAACTACTATGTTATTAGAGACAGCTCAAGGTCTGTCTTTCCATATGGAAAGCCAGGATTTTCCCACTTCATTGCCTAGAAATTTACATGAATGGACACTGATTTTATCTGATGTTCTATCACAAAGCCATTCAATAGATTTTGTCAACTCCATTTGCAGTTCTCTAGCTGGCCCTTGGTTTAATTTCCTTCTGTAACAGTACAATTTACATTTAGCACACCAAAACTTTGGAAAAATGAATTTCCAATTCCGAGCTCTGCAGCTCGAACCTACTTCTAGTAAGAATTTAGTGCTGTTTAGAATTGTAAATGGAATTTTGGAATATAAACAGGACCATCTCTAAACAACAGCATTCAAGCACCTATGGTACATAAACCCAACTTCCCTTTAGCATCATATGCAGAAACACTTGATTTGGAGAGATGCAGAGCAGTATTTGGATAGAAGTCAGTCTGTTGAAAGCAACTGGGTCTGGGTAAGAAGTCACGGGGAAAACCTCGTGGCACAGGAAGTCCTTTCACTTTTCAGAAGGCCATCCATCATGTTGGGGAAACGGCAGGAAAGTAACCTACTACTTCTTAATAGGCTTCTGCATAGCGAGCTGCTTTGAAGCAGCAGCTGCCCACAGTAAATTTCACTGACCCTTAGAGCCTTTCTCCAAGTTTTCCAACTGTTTTGTCTCCTGAGTTACAACTCGGTGTTAGGTCCAAGTCCCCAGCACCTGACAAAACTTAGAAGCTCCAACAATGTGAGAATGTAAAGCTTTCAGGGATGTTGTCTTTTCCATACAGCACCAGCAGAGAGACCTGATGCCATTACCTTTACCAAGAGAGAAACTTTTTTCCCTCTGAGGCAGGGACTCAGAGGATGGCATTCATTATGCACACGTGTACTACTCCAGAATATAACATATTACAAAATCTTAGATTCCTAGCACAGGAATTAGCACACTCATGATATTAAGTGCTACATCTTCTTCATTAAACATGTAATAGTTTAAATCTGCTCTTTGCACCAAGATGCAATGGTAGAGAACAGCAGAGTATAACAGACCTGAACAATCTCTTACAGATATCAGTTAAGCCTTACAATACTTATTTATTCATGTCCTGTTAATGAAATGCACTCCTGCTTTTTTTTATTCCAACATCTGTGAACTCAGTGCCAGCAAATTACTTGTTCTGCTTAATTTCTTCCCTGAACCATTCCTTCTCACCAGAGTTTGTGAACCAGAGGATATTGTGCTACTCTCCTTCAAACAAATCCTAGCATCATCTCCTTCTGTCCTTGTTGGCACCAGGTGTCACTTTTCTTTTACCCACTCCTTAGCTGTTCCCTTTGGATTGCCTTCCTCTTCTTACTTTTCCTAGTGCTGCTCATGTGTTCCCTTCCTCTTTTGTCTTTCTCTCCAAGCAGCAGGCTGCTAAGGTTCTGTGCAGCTCATAATAATATTCTGTCAGTATATATCTTTCACAGTGCCAATGTCTCTCCTTCCAGAATGAATAAATCACAAAAAAAACCCACCAAAAAACCTACCAAAAAACCCCAAAACAACAAACAAACAAAGACTGAGGATTTTTAAGATTGTTTATTACTTCTCTGTAATTTTGAAAGCCAGGGTATTAGTAACTTTCCCATTTCCCTGTACCTCTGATTTCTCATTCTTCTTTTCAAATAGACTATCTAGAGAAGAAAAGATTCNATCACAACTGGAAAACCCTGTAAATACATATCTTGGGATTGCATTGGGTTGCCCAAAGAAACACCACCAGCATCTTCAGTATGCATTAAGCAGTTAGTATGATAAACTATTGAATACATTTTTATTATGATTATCTGAAGAATATTTGTACTTTAGTGCAATCAGCTATGCATTTGGTGGAGACTGCATTACCATTCTCTGTTATCACACTAGGCAACAGAATATTTGGAGCTGTGTCATGCCAATGTACAATCAAAGATTGTGAGATAGCACACAGTTCTAAAACTATCAAAAGATGTCCAGCTCTATTAGGTAGAGTGGCAAGAGTTAATCTGGAGAAAAAAATCCACCCACTTCACAATTCTTAATTTGTGGTCTGTATTGTGAAAAAGCAGATTGTGTGATTTAGGAAGAGAATTCTGAGCTGAAGGAATGCTTCCAAAAGCATGTAAATTGAAAATTATTTTAACAGTCTTGTTACATGGATCAAATAATCCTTGAATACTTAATGTGCTTTTACAAGTCGCTGGCACCAAGCACTAAAAGCTTCATTTACAACAGAAAGGGGAGGAAGAAGATCTATTACTTCACAGAAGATGATATATGATTTCACAGAGCCATGAGGAGGAGAATGTGTGTCATCACAGTCAGACTTGGAGAAGAGCTAAAGATCTTTACATTTCTTTTCTAATAAAAGAACCAGAAGGAGAATTTGAAAAAGAACTCAGTCTGGGAGAAGAGAAAATACGAGCTTAGGTAGGATGGCTGTGCAGAATGCAACAATCTTGGTTTGGAAAGGGAAGATTTGCTTTAGAAATCAGTTGTGAAATGACATTCAAGGTACTACCACTGAGTAGCTCTTGCAGTTCTCTGCAAATGTGGCTTGAGGAAAAAAAGCAGCTTAGTTTTGAATGACAATACTAAGGTGACTGAACACCACTCAGTTAAATCCTTTGCTCCTTCAGTTAAGGCAAACTTCAGGGAAATCATAAGCAGGAACTAGCAAAAAGCTAGCAAGTAAAAACCCATTTTATACTAGTCTGTTTTCTAAATGATATAAATTTTAAAGTTGAAAATATAATCCCTTTTTTGCTTAAATCCTCTCTATTATTTTTTCTTCTTAACCTTTTTACACACATCTAGTGTCCAGAGTGAACTGAGGTGAATCACATACTGAGATACTAGGGAGAAAACAAAACTCCCAGTGTCACTGACATTTACTGCAGTCTGGGAGCATCAGAAATTATCATTTGCTTCTCATCAACCTGCAAATGGCATGGTGAGGATGGGTACAAGAATCAGATCTCACTCCTAGCTGGCTGTTGTTATTCAGCCTATAATTTTTGGTTAACACCATTTTGCCCCAGCAGCTCTGAAAACTACCCTCATATAAATAATAAATTGTGTTGCCATAACCCTTCCAACAAGTGGGATATCCTTAGCTCCACACACTACTCAGTCCATTTTTGGCCAGGGTAGTTTTAACCTGGGGAAGTATTCCAGAGTGGATTGCAAGACCCCTTTGTCCAACAAAAAAAGGTACTAAGTTACACAAAGTATACAGTGAAGGCTGCAAATAGATTTGAAAATAAGGTTTTAACTGATTAAGCCAATTACTCTTGCTAGTATGGACCTATTGAAATGAAAATATATTTAGCTAAATTCAGCATCTTTCTGGAAAGTTCTCACTGAGTAATTTTTACATGGATAATGAAACTGCCCTTTCTTTAGACCTGCTGATTTTCCAACAAATTTATGCTGTGGATAAAAGGGCATCTTTATTTTTGATCTCCAGGTTTCAATTATAAAGTCAAGTTAAAGACATTTAATAGAAAATGGGAAGTTCCAGTAAGAAAAGGCAGGATATTCAAGGCCAATGTTTTGTGTATTTTATCACTTACATAACTAGCTTGTTTCTTTTAGAGACTGTTTAAAGATAATTTTTGAAACAAATAAACCAACCTTTGACAAATTAGTCTAAAGAATGCACAGCAATCAGCAACAAACTGAATTAATTGGAATAGAAATCAACTCTATTGACATAAATTAAATAAACCAAAATATTAATGAAGATAAAGAGATGCAAAACCTTATTAGAAAGTTATTTGTATGCATTGCTTACAAAAAAGCAGGTTTAAATTGGAATAAATAATAAAAATGACAGCAGTAGGATGTAAATAAGCAGAGGCTGAAGGATGAGGTAAAGCAAACAGCAAGTTTAGAATTGAAAATAGGAAATGGGGAAATGCACCAGTTTTCACTAGAGGAGTCCTTCTAGCTTTATCTAAGATGACCAAATACATCTCAGCATAATTTAGGAACAAGATAAAAATCACCCACACTCTACTTTCCATTCTTAGCCTTACAACTCTGAAGGGAGAGAGCTCAAAGGCTCCACCTTAAGCTCCAAGGGTTGTTAAGGGGAGGGACATTCCTAACTCCTGCATCAGGCTGGCAATAAACTCAAGGGAATTGTCCCCAGAGACTGCTCCAGTTTCTGTTACTGTCTTACACTGGTGTCACATGAATTTTACTGCAGCCTCCCTAAATTGAGCTTATTTTTGTGGCACATTTTCACCTCCTGAAGGCAAATTTAGTTTCTCAGGCTGGTACCCATTAACATGAGTGTCCTACTCTGTGCAGTAAGATTTGATCAGAAAATACTTCAGGAAATCATAAATGTACCAGTGATAAAACATGAACGTGTGTCTTGCAAAAGGAATTTAGTAAATACTTCAACTGATGCTAAAATGACAAATAAAGCACAAATTTTCTTAAACATATCAAATTTCATACACAAGTGCAGGAATTTTGTCAAAATTTCAGTAAAAAGGAAGAACTTTAATTAGAAAGCAAGAAATTGCCTTGAGAAATAAAACTTTATTTACAAAAAAATAGTAGCAAAGGAGATGTAAGCAAGTTCTGAACTCCCTATATACAGACACTGAACGGCAGAAAAATCAAAGCTGAATAATAACAACAATCTGAACCCTGTATTTGCCTACAATTTGCATATGAATGAAGAGAATTGGTCATAATGATATGGTACTAACAGTAAAGACCCACGAGGGGGGAGAGAAAACCCACACCTAATAGAAGTTAGGCTCATGAAAAGTAAAAAGCTCAAGTAGAAAGCTGCAGAGAAAACATCTGCAAGGAGTGCTACTGTTGAGAGAAAAAGGGAGGCTCAAATGCTCACGTCCCATTACCAAACAGCCTGAAACTTAAGCCAGCACCATTGGTATGGGATTTTTCTTGCAAGATCAAAAGGAAGCAGCAATGCCATCTGCTGTTTGCTTTGAAAAATTGTTAGAGCAGATGTTGCCATGTGTGGACCCTCCACCCCTTCTCCTAAGAAACCACTTGAAAAATAACCATGAAATAACATGGGGAAAACATCTGCATGGTATACAGACCACCAGGAGTGAAGCACAGGAAAGCCAAGAGAGGAGGAGAGAAAGGGCTGGAGCAACTCAAGCACGTCTAAGACTAGGTCAGAGCCAGGCACCCCGTGGGGTGGCATAACCTCCATGTGTATACATATGTATAACCACTCACTGGTTGTCTTTTCCTTTCGTTACTCAGCAGGAGGAAGCCAGATTTCTCACCCATAGGCCTATTCCAGGCAAGACACTCGGCATGTGTAGTGAAGCCAAACACCACAAAGAATGTGCTAAAGAACCTGTATGGGAAGGCACAGGAATAGCTTAGTCCTTCCTCTCCTCTTCCAGAGGCTTCTACCCCACCTGGCACAATAAAGCCACAATAATGTACATATTATTGACAGAGAAATCATGGGCTCTCCACATTTCTAAAATGCCTTTTCTTCTAAAACTCTGAAATCTTCATCAATTTATACAGAAAATTCTATGTACACTGATAAATCTTTCAACACAAGTACAGTACAATTACAGGCACCAAGGTCTTGTGTCATGGTACCACCTAAACACTGCAGGAGACAGGCAGAAAGAAGATGCAAGGTACACTCAGTATCTTCTGGGTATCCTGGGAGTCTTAAAGAGCCCTCTAAAATGATTTAAACAGCTCTTAGATTTAGCTGCACTTTTCTATTGATAAAGATTTGAGATTTTCAAGCTTTTTCAAATTAAAATCTCCTAAACTGTAAAAATAAACAAAATGCCAATGTTATGGGGTTTTTTTGTTTCTTTCTGGTTATATTCCACTAGCTCAAACATAAAATTATTTATTTTTTTTAAACTTCTTTGAAAAGAGGAGAAAATCATTTACAAATGAAGGATTCTCAAACTGCTTCCAAGGAGAATCCTTATTCTTCTGCGTTATTTTTATCTTCACTATCTTATAATTCAAAGAAAAGCAGTGGTTTTAAAATGTTTTTATGCTAGCCCCACTTGTATCTGAAAATAGACACAAGGTCACTGAGCATTCTTATGATCTCAGATCCAAACTGCATGTTTCTATGTAATATTTTACCAGGAAATTCATCATACATTGGGCACTGAAATGCAACATCATAAATTCAGTTCAAAGTCAATTGGCCACATATTGTCTATTTTGCTTCTTATCCTCAGAGGCTGCCAGAGGAGGTAGAGAACACTGGACCATGCCCAGAACCTTAAATTCCTGAGAATTTATGTTTGTGAACCAGCATGCTCCTCAGGCCCATAAGCAAGTGAGAGACAATGAAGCAGAATAAGAAGCCAACACACTGTGAGCAGATGATGAATGTGTCTAGCTTTGGAGAGAGTCACATCTGGTACTATTAACTCCTCACCTCTCCAATTTGGTAACTGAAGAGCATGTATTCTTCATAAGAATTTTGATTAAACAAATGGTTTGATGTGCAGACCTGTGAAAAGATGCTTAATACAAAAGTTGCTGGTTTAGGAGATAATTCAGAGATGCAATAAGTATGCTAAGTTTGGCAAGTAAAATATTAATGGGACTCTCCTGGAAATAACTGAGGCATTATTAGCTCTTCCAGTTTTTTCCTCTTGCTGTCCTGCTTCTGAAGATGTTTTGCAATTATTGCTGATACTAAGAAGCAGCTTAGCAAGCCGAGGATAGAAATGAAGATAGGAAAGAAGAAGTTAAGAATTCTAAAAGAAGAGTTTGTAAATAAATGTTTACTGATGTAGTAAAGCCAGTTGTCTCCAAATGATTGTCTGCAAGTCTGTCATCTGCAGATTCAGAAGCATTACTTTCCATTTTTATAGTGAAATAATTTAATGATCTGTTATTATTTTAGACAGAATTAAGATGCAAGAGACAGCACCATTTGTTTCCACAAAAAAGCTTTTGCTTTCTCTGAAATATGCAACTCACCCACAGATTTCCTTTTATTATACCATGGTATGTAGAGGAGGAGCATCAGAAGACACCAAAGGTGGTCTTGTTTGTAAAAGACAAGGACAGAATCTTTTCTTAACCTCCTAGCAGGAAGGGTAATCTTTCTTTGGAGCAGTGGCTGAATTCTCTTCTGTATTCTTCCCTTTATTCTCTTTGTACCTGTTTTATAAGGTAGTGTAGTTTCAGGCTGGATCTCACCTTAAATTGTCAGTCCAAGGAGATGAGGAAGAAAAGAAGAGATGTTTTGAACTAGAATGCAGTTGGGTTAAATACAGCATTTGTTTTCCAGCTCTCAGGAAGAGTGACAATAACTCCCATCTAATGTGCAATTTATATGCCAGAGTTTGGATTAATAAGTAACTAATAATTTTCCTTGGAGCAGAAATTAATTATTCATTTGTCCAAAAATCTCAGCATTAGCTTTAATTCTATGCACCCAAAAAGGTTACCAACAAAATATTTGGAATGCTTTCAGAATCTCTTCCATGTCTCGTGTTTTCCAATTGTCATGACTTGAAACTAGGACTGATCTTCCCTCTATCCACAGTGCTAGAAGTTTCACTTAGAAAAAAATGCTCCAGAAATATAATTTCCAAGTAGATTTTATGGAGGGAATTTGTTTGGAGACTCTTTGCACATGAAGAGTGTGCCTGTTGAAAACACTGAGTACGAGTCTGCAGCTGAACTATCAAAGTCAAGGTTGCTGTGAACAAATCTAGTCTGTGTAATGACTTTGTCTTCCTTGGAGTGTTTGCAGAAGACATTCACTCCACTGATGTGGTACAGTTCTGAAACAGGGCTTAAAAGCCAGTGCTTGAGAAAGAACTTGTTGTTTGGGTTTGGGTTTTGTGTTTGTTGTTGTTTTTACAAGTAAATAAGACATATCTATCTGACAGTCAGTGCAAACTGACAACTTTCCCTTGCTAACATCAAGCTGTAAATACAGAGACTGCTTTTCCCCTCTCAGAGACACCAATGTCAGCATCCAAGCTTTCCAACCTTACTTCCATCAGCAGTGTAGGAGCATTAGGTGGATACAGACCCACTTGCTCAGCAATAGGCAGACTGTGGTTCAGTCTGGGCACCTGGGGAACTGTGCAGCTTTCAGGGGACTTTTCCTGTTAACAGCACACAGAATAAAACTCAAATTCTTCAAAGCTGTTTTTCTACCAGTGGGAATTCTGTATTTAATCTAATTGCTTACATGCTGTCCTTTCTTTAAGCCCTTGTTACTATGTATTGTAAAATACACATCTCAGATGAAACAACTCCCTCCTAAAGCTTCTGTGGTGGTCTTCAGTGGTTGCCTGCAGTGCTGCCTTGCTTTCTAAATGCTCAGCAGTTAGTTATGCTAAGACAAACCAATCCAAATTAAAGCCCACGATGATTTAATACTTCAATAGAAGGAGTGGCTGGATGATCCTTGAATTTTTACACTTCATTTTCTTCATGAGTAGTTTACATCAATACTAATATTTTAGTAATGTGAACTATTCTCCTGTACCATAGGAGTCCAACACACAGCATCTAGTTTGAAAATAGCTGAGAGTCTCTGTTTCAGTAACAAATATACCAAAGCAAAAATTGCCAGCTACTTCCTCCTTTGACCAAATAACCCCCACAAAAAAGAATGGGAAAGGAAAAGAAATATCTTGGGTTTAAAACTGTTTTTCATGAAAGCACATGGAAATGGATCATCAAGTGGTTAGGATAAAGCATGATGTAGAAAATCCTAGTACTGTACATCCTAGTACATGAACTAGTACTGAAATCCCCTCATATCCTCTGCCTCTTTACACATCCCTAATTACCTGTCAGCTTTGCTGGGATGCCTCTAAATCTAGAGAGGCAGCACTAAAAAAAAAGTGGTTTTCTACCACCTCTGTGAGAAGTTCCAGGTTGCACGACATAAAATATAGTTTGTCTTTCTTTTTATGTCATGGGCTCAGATAGAAGCATCATGAAAAGGAGGAACAAAGAGAATAGCAAAGGAATACAGAAAACTCATGATGATTAACCCCTGCTAGTAGCCTCATCAACTGCTAAACAGGGGACTAAACAGGGGACAAACATCTCCCACAAAATTTTATTGCACTAAACCTGTGTTTTTATCTTTTATAGAGAAATCTGTTGCATTTTAACCACTTTTAGTCAGTCTGGAAACAGATGAACTCATGGAACCTGCTGGAGCCTGCAGAGGGTTGGAAGGAGTAGTTTCTGTGGCTGGGAAGCCTTGACTCTTCAAAGCTCCAAAATATGAGGCCTGAAATGGTTCTACCCCTTGACTACCAATGAAGTGATCAAGGTGTTGGTCCATCATGTGTATCTAGGACCTCAAGCAGCTAAGAATGATTTATACTGGAAGCCCGTGGGTGACAAGCCACAGAAAAGAAATGCATCCAAGGGTTGAGGTAAAAGGTCTCCTGAACAAAGACTGAGGTATTTTTTTCCTAGGCATGTTTATTATTATGCAGAGATGTTTGGGTTTTTGTATTTAGCACTACAGTTTAATATTTACTTGGCCCTACAAGAGAAAGCTGCAGAGTATGTGCCTGTATGTAAACACGTGGGCAAGCCCTGTTTTGCTAAATAAGACATTGTTCTATTCTCATGATTCACATAAAAGATCTCATACTATTGTGGACATGTAAAGAGTTATCCAGGAAAAGACCTAACTACACAAAAATGTCTGCTTTAATTTATTGATTCATTTTGGACCATCATGGGAAACTTAGGGCCTAAAAATATCTTACCCATAGGCTTTATGTTCACATTTCATATGTACTGAGAATGACTGACTGTACTAGAGGCCCTGGGTACCTGTTGCTGAAGTTTCTGTACTCAGTATTTTTCTTGGATTGGATTTGCAGCCAACTGGTTGTAATTGACCCTCTACTGGGACAAGTTAGGATAAGAACATATGCCTTTCCTTAAAGGAGAGAGAGAGAGAGAAAAAAAAGAAGGAGAAAGGGAGAGAGAAAGAAATATCACCAGTATTTATTTTAAGTTGCCTTCATTTCCAACTTTTCTGGCAGAATGTCAAGCTCCTGTCATAATGCAGAACTCCATTTTAAAGGAGCTCCTGGAAAAAAAGACTACATGAGGAACTATACCTGGCTAAAATATAAATTTAAGTATGAAGCAGCAGTTCTTTCTGCCCTGGAAAGTAGACAGTCCACCTGATATTGCCATAAGATTTCTGCATATGAAATGCCAAACTGGCATTCCTCTTTAGGGCAGTCATTAGTCAATTTGTCATACATCATGCAAACAGAAATTACTAAATTATAACTGCAAATGTGAAAACCTCCAATGGTTCTTTACCTCAGGCCAACTATTTCTAGGCTAAACAAACTTGACACCAGGCTTCAGCAGCAATTGTAACAATTCCATGTGGATCTCAAGGGAACTGGTGGCTGCACCATGTGAAAAGATGCAAATGCTATCTAACTTTTAGTTTATGAAAGAGGAAATTGTTTATACTAAACTCTTGCATGCATAAAAGCATACTGCAAAACAAAACTAGGGGCTGTTTACATGGTTTTGGTGCACAGAAGTGGAACTAGCACCGTTTCTCTTCCTTGATGAGCTCCCACACAACCTTCATTCTCATTTTTGGCACACAAAGCAAACCTCCCTTCAAAATCAGCAGTCCACTCCTAATGGAGCTCAGCATCCCCTTGCTCCTGTCCTAGTGCCCAGATACAGGTGTAAACTTGCTAGAAAGCATCCTTATGTTTTTTAACCATGTGCAGAAGTTGACTCATGAAAACTGCCATACACACATCTGTTCCTACTACAGAAGTACCAACCAGCAGCTTTACTAGTAACATGCATCAATGCTTCAGATTTTCAGACCCCAAGTTGAATCCTAAGTTGCAAAACACCGAGTGACTCCCTCCAGTCCCTTCTCAAGGAAAATTCCTTCATTCTGCACCGAGATGCTCCAGGCTCTATCATAAAAATACCACAACAGGGAACAACTTGCTCAGTCAGACTCCTGTGGTACCTTTAATAAATACAAATATTTGGTGTCACTGCTTCCCAAAGACAAATCAGTAGCCCAGCATCTCCTAATGGATGTGAGGACACTGATTTGACAGATAATTTAACTTCTCACAGTAGCATCCACAACTCCCACACTAAAAGCCTGAGTGAGAGTTCATCCCCAAGATCAACTTGGCTCACAAGATAGATGTGTCCTCAAAGTCACTGTCCAAAGCACTAAAACCAGCACAGTCCTGCCTAACTTAGAAGATATTTCATTACAGTTGATTATAAATGCTTGAAGCTAGTTTGATTTTAACACAGCAGCCAGTCATGGAAGAGCCAGCTTTCCTAGTTGTTGTTAGGGATGCAAGGATGGCATTAGTATGGCCAAAATGCCTATGAGATACAACTCACATGTGACAGCAGCTGTGGCTGGAGTCTCTGGATGTACCCATGAGCAAAGTGGCTCCAGCTGCCTCTCAGTCCCACCTTAGGTATTCACCCACCCACCACTGAGAGGGAATCAGCTCCTGACACATATTCCTACAGAGAAATTCCCCTAGGTAGTGCATAGGCACTCTCCACAACAAAAAATATCCACTGCACACTTTGCTTTTTACATTGCTGGTAGGTGAGGATAATCTGAACAAGTAATTATGCAGAAAGAGATGTCTTCTTGCCCTCTATGCCCCTTTTTATAGTAGAAACTTAACCTCTGCCATGAATTTAACATCATAATTCATTGCAGCCAAGAGATGTGTTATCAATACTTGAACCATCAAGACATTTTATCAGAAGACACTGTTTGTGTACAAAGTAATTACTCCCCTCCCCCTTTTTTTCCTTTCCTTCTTGTTTCCTTTGCATAGATCCACTTAATCCCATCTCTTCGTGTGGGCAAAAGCTGACAGTTGCATGACAAGGAATGTTTCCCTTTGTAAAAGCCTACTTCCTCTCTGGGTAGTTTTAGCCTAATTGAAATGTTTCCTATTAAGCTCAATCAAGGCAGCAATTATCTAATTACTAGGCTTTTCCAGTCAAAAATTGTACAACCAAGCATATTAGAGGGCTGCATACATATTTATTATTCTTTTTATATGTCCCTCTTTAGGTTTAAGCAGTGATCAAATATTTTTACAGTAGTTTTGTACTGCCTGTAAGTCAGCACACTACTATTTTTCTACTACAAAGAGTTGCACAGGTCCCCAAACCCCTGCTAAACCTCTTACCAGTCGTGCAGTAGGTACATGGGGATTTCAGAATACAGTTCCTCCTCCTCCACAACACGGCAAAGAGAAAAGGAAGTTACAAACAAACCCATTTCATATGAGTGGGGCTCACAGTAAGAAGTTTGCAAGGCTGAAATGAACCAAGGGAACTTTGAGGCCTTCTGATTGCATTGGATTAATGATGAATTCTTGCTCTATATGTAGACAGCTATCACTTTGTTATTGGTGGGAATGAAAATACTTGATAATTTGTAAAAAATATTTAAAACTTTTAAGTGAATTATATTTTCAGAGAGCTTTGTTGCTCTTAAAGGCAGGAACAGAAGAGTATTAAAATATCTTTACACAGTCTGCATACCATGCAATGCTTTCTAGTTGGAATTAATTCTTTTTGATATAAATTATCTTTTCCAAGCTGACTTGTGACTGACACCACAGCTCCCAGGCTCATGACCTCATACAGTAACAGCAACACTTCCAGAATGGTGCTGAGCAACCAGACAATCCAGACCTCTTTCTAGTTTAAGAACTCAAAATATCAGAAGATCTGCAGCAATGAGTCTATGGTCCTTTTTTTATGGGCACTTTAATCATTTAATTTGGAACATAAGCACTTAAAGCTCCATTTGATCCTCAAAAGTTATTCCCAGCTCCAAATTCAACTTGTTTTCTAACTGAGCCTTCTTAGAGTGGTCCTTCCAACATGAACATGGATGTAACACCACAGTACTCCTTCCATGGCCTTACACTGGCTGGTTTCCAGAGTCACCTCTTTTCTTTGCCATAGATAATAGCAGAAACACAAATTGTTGCACAAATACCACTGCTTTGACTCGTCACACAAGACCTCCTGCAACATGTGACCAAGACAACTGAAAGATGCCCTCTGACTGCATATGGTCCATAACCAGAAGGGGAAGTCTTGATGACAACAGTGTAAGAATAAAGGGAGGAGACTTGCCAGCTGAACACTGGCTGTGTTCCCCAGACAGCAAGCAGAAGGGCTGGAAGCCCATCTCTCACTCCTCTTCATGCCAGTCCCTGCCTAGGGCACACTGCTCGTGTAAGGGAACAGGAGTGATCTCTGGGGCAGGTCCTCTTCAGTCTGCCTGCTGAATTCCTGATTTCACCTTGCTTCTGCACACAGCTTTGTTCTACCTATTAAACTGTCTTGATAGCAACCCACAACTTTTCTCACTTTTACTCCCCTGACTCTTTCCCCCAAGCTGCAAGGGGGGACTGAGCAAGTGGCTGTGTGGGGCTGAACTGCCAGCTGGGGTTAAACCATGACACCAAAGACAAGAACCCAGTACTTCAATCAAGTTTCAAGTTACTTTATCAGGAAAGACTGCTTAAAAAAGTTTTTTAATAATTTTAAAAAAGAGGAAGTACCAAAAAAAGACCATTTAATGAAAACAAAATTAAACAAAATCCCCTTATTAAAACGTATCAGCCAGGCTGTAAGAACTAATGTTACAGAGCATGATGCTACAATTACAGTTGTACCATCCCCTGTGCACAAGACATGCTACATGTACATGGGTTTAAAGCACACCCATGCAGTGAGTCTGGAAACACTTAGCAGTGTCAGCCTGCTCTAGGGTGTAGGAAACCCATCTTTAATTTCTACACCCAAGGCATCTGGGACAAAAGTAGAACTATATGATGTCCATCACATGGCTGCCCTATATTGTCTTGCAGACAGGGGAAAAAAAAAGGAAAATATCTCCAAACATCCAAATATGACAGTGAAATGCTTCTGCTTTTAACTCTCTCCAATTTATTCCTCTAAAATAAACTGTGAACCACTCCAATCTGAACTATGAGAAAAACAAAGGCAATTTGGAACAAAATCTTGACCTTCTACCTGTCAAGAACAGGGGAATCCAAAATCCAGGTTTCTTCCTGATGAAGTTAAACATCAGGGTGGTATTGACTAAAAGTTTTATTCTAGTAACTGCAGCTATGGTGAGTACTTCCACTTTTAAAAAGCATTGAAAGACTGAGAATTCCCAATATCCCAGTGCAGGGATTGCTACAGCCATAGAATGAGTGCAAAGAAACAGTCAAGCTGTACAGAGGAGATTTGAACTCAAACTCAGAAAAACCCCAAATGATTGAGTTTACAGTTTAACAGCATTCACAGGAGAACTGCTGTAAATTATAGGAAATGTGCAATCCACGTAGCCCTTTAGACTGCAAGAGAAGGATGTTCTTGCTCTGTAGCTTTGCTAGGGTTTGTCTATAACAGCAAACTTCTTCCCACCAGAAGAAAACCCATCCTCTCCAAGGAGATCCATTNAAGATCCATTCTCTCCAAGTGAGACTCCAGAAAATTTCCTAGATGACATTAACAATGAGAAATATAAATGCTTCAGATCACAAAATACTGACATCACTGTAGTCCCACGTATAACTCACTCTGTGGAGCAGGCACACCTCAGCTTTCATCAGCTCTTGTCCATACATTAGAGGTTCCAATAAAGTTTTATTGTGATGTTCACCACCTCACATCCACAAATAGTCTTAATTTGAGCCAAATACAGCTGCCACAAAGCTAAGGATATATTTTTTTGTTCAAACACTGGAATAGGCTGCCCAGATGGGCTGTAGAATCTTTACCTTCAGAGACAACTTGACTAGACGTGGCCTGAGGAGCCTGATCTAACTTCTTTAAGCTGGAGCAGATGACCTGTAGAAGTCCCTTGCACGTATTATTCTGGGAATATTCAGAGTAGCAATAGTGTTAACAACAGAGCCTACAAGACAGAAAGCTCCATATGAACACACTCAGCAAGATAAAACACGTTGAAATTTCCTATATGTACATTAAGTAAAATGCCTCAAAATTTCATTTACTCTGTTTAGATTTCCTATGTCTATGAAAAGGGATCTACCAAGACTGTGAAACAGATACTATAATTGGAAATGCATTCCATCTCATTAAACAATTTCAATGATACATTTGATTGAGGATAAATTATTAATGAAATTTTAAAAGTTGAATTCAAACAAAGATTACTTGGATGTATCAAATGCATCTGATTCCTCTTCTAAAGATAAAGCTTTCAAGTATAGAAAAGGGATGAAAATTGTATCAAGTAAGCTTTTGAAAACATCTTGGTGGATATAATCAATACAAAGCCAGAAAGAAAATGCAGATAAAAGCATATTCCAGCTCTGTATTCTATTATGATTAAGATGACATCATTGCTAAGCAATTAGTCTAACAGTTGATTAAGAATTCTGTTTTATAGAAACATGTTAATACTTAGAGAATTTTGAAAGTTAATACCAATACCTGTAGGATAAAACAGTATTTATCCTGAAAAAAGGTCTTCCTATTGCAGAGGATAGATACAATGGAAATACAACAAAGATTTATTAAAAAAAACACTTATTTTCTCCTGATTTATTAAAAATAGCTACTTAATTTTTTTTTCTTGAGGCAATTGAAATCTAAAAGTAGAAATGTTAAGAGTGAAGAGGGAAAGGACTAGAAGAATTAAAATCCTTCAAATCACTGTAAAGTCAATAAGGCTAGTGGGGATTCAGAACATTACCAAAGTCCCAACTGTACCAGTACAATAAAAGAATGGATAAAACACATGTAAAACATGAACATTTTGACATGAAAAAGAACAGTGTTTCAACTATTGTTGCTCTTTCAGAATAGCAAACTGCTTGCTGTAAGAACAGCGAAGGCTGGAAAGCATGATCTGTACAATTTACCTCACTGATTCTCCAGCAAAACATGATGTCAGGATCCTGATGGTAGGTGGTCTTTGAAGGCAATATGTTGATTTCACATAACAGATTCAATTTAAAGTGTATGTGGAAATAGACAACGCACATCCAAAGCACAAACCACAATATATTACCTTGGTACACAGCTACGGAACAGCGCAAATTCCTGCGAATTAAAGGTTAAACTGCTCCCAGAGGAAGAGCAGTCTAGCCAGCCCCACAGCAATATAATCACATTACAGACCCCAGAGGAAGTTGGAAGCCACGGAGACAATTGCCTTTGGACTCTACTGTAGAGCCAGACGCTGCTGCCAGTAGCTGATTTTCCACAAGCAAGAATCTGTTTTGAAAAACAGCTCTAATCCATTTTGCAGCAAGCACCACAGCCTAGAGCAGAGAGATGAGGCAGGAAATGGTCAAAGTCCAGCTGCCTTATTCACATGCAACTGTTTCCCATGTCCTCACTAAAAAGTATTCACCCACTGCAGTTTTCCTTCTGTCATTTCATAGGGGATTGCTATTGTATCACTTCTGACAGTGTGGGATATGGAATTGTATTCCTGATTTGGGCTTTTTTTGATCATCAGACAGAGAGAAATGAGTTGCCTCCTCCTCTCCTATTAACATCACTACTCAGGCTTGCTCATGTTTGCTTGCCTTGCATTCCTGGCAGCACAACACCCTGCTCCAAGCAGCATGGGTGAAGGAAGACTCTGCTGGTGCAGTTACTGTCCAGGACACAGCAGCAGGGAATTCATCTGGGGGAAGGGAAAGATGGGGATGAGTCTCTTCAGGATGGAGAGAATTCAAGCCACATCTACTTTGTGCTTGTCAATAGCAATTATACAACAGAGAACATATCCGCACCCTACTGTCAGGAGGGAAATATCCATGCTGGATCCCAGCTGGATGAAGTACTCCCTTTGCAACTCTCAGACACGCATCTCAGCTGCAAAGAGGCTCAAGAATCCTGACAAATGCCCCACACTGTTTTGTACCAACTCTCCCTTTGGAAATAATTCTCTCCATTGCCTTCCCCTGTTGCTTAACTCTCACAACTCTTGGGATACTTGGACACTTCATTTTTAAGCACTGCCTGTCTTAAATTGAAGGCATCAGGTCGGAAGGCACGTTCTGGACATCCATCTGTTAGGCAAAGATGCTGCTTTTCTGTCACTCCCCTAACTTTGTGTTGCAGCAACACAGAGCTGCTGGTGCCTGGTTCCAGCTGTGCTATTTGGCACGTTTGCAAGAAGCTGTGCCTCAAAGGAAGAGAAATGATAATTGTGGTAACAATGCCATACAAGAGAACCATAAACAGTACATGGCTACTTGATTTTTGAGTCTATTCCTGAACCTCAGTCTGTTCCTGGAGGTAAATTTGTGCTGTAGTTCAACTTTTGGCAGTGAAATTATAAGAGAACTTTCAGCCTAACCCTGACAAGCTTCTTCCAAAAGTCTCAAAACTCACTTCAGAAGAAACTGCCAAAGAATATTTTCTCTCGGGGCTTCTCATTCAGCTTGGCATAGCAGTCATCTTTTGCATCCAGTGGTTTCTCAGCTAAAAGCACATCCTTTCCTCAGCTGCCAGCTTATACATTTAGTTAAGAGACACACAGCCAACATGTCACACTTTCCAACTTGCTTACAACTCAGTCGTATAACACCTTCTCCTCTGACATAGGGAATCATTACTGGGGTTCAGTATAAAGTCATATTTTCTTTAGATTTGTTCTCAGCACAAATATTTGTCTGCTAATGCAATAATTGCCAAAGCACTTTCAAAAGGGCTAACTTAAAGTAAACATGCATATGAAGTAACTGATGATGTAAAGAAGCCTAATGATTTCAGTCCCTTTCCAGGCACTAAATACAACGTATCCTCAATATCACACACTCCTATAACTTCCTATACATCCACTAAAAATTATTTATAATGGCTTTTCACAAAGGTGCTAAGCATGGGCCCAACGATGCCAGATATTAACTCTCAATTCCAATTATTTTTCATGAGAGCTGAGGGTATTCTGAATGTCCACCCTGGTTGCTAGTTGAGTAGGGACATCAGTCACACTGGAATTTCTGAATACTAGTAAAGTGACACAAAAAAACATACACAGCACCAAACAAGAGTAGGTAGGGTCACCCTCTTTTCAATTCACTCTT
Source organism: Chloroceryle aenea (assembly GCA_013399075.1). Lineage (NCBI taxonomy): Eukaryota > Metazoa > Chordata > Aves > Coraciiformes > Cerylidae > Chloroceryle > Chloroceryle aenea. Next base: position 102,344 of record VWZY01000771.1, on the reverse strand, counting down.
AAAAGTGACCACTTTCCCTTTTTCAACAAGTCTCATCACTTGCTACTCATTTCTCCTCTGTTCCCTTCCCCTGGAGTGACCAAGGAAGGCAACAGCTGCCCAGCTCTGGCATGCTCATGCTAAAAACCTCACATATTTTCCTATGTCATTCAAGCTTCACACAATTTCAGATGCTTCACTCCCTCTGCATGATACTGTGGACAACAGACTAAGTTTTGAGACTCTGCTGGTACTAAACAGTTGCATATTTTATGAGGAATATTTCCTACAGAGCCAATTTATCTGAGATGCTGTTTCCCACTCTCCCAGTAGGATTACAGACAGAGGCATATTCGGATGCAGAGCACTACAAATTAGGAACTTAATATTAAAAGGAAAATAACAGAAGCTATAGCTTCTCACAAGCTGCAGTTAATGCATAGCAAAAATAAGCTAAATAGACTGCTGGAGGTAAGTGAGATTTTCACCTACATTTCTAGAGAACATCCCACCTGAGGAAGACTGAAGCCTTCAGATTTTTTCTTGCTTGTCCTACAGCTGGAAATAGCAAGATGAATTGTAAACTGGTTTGAGATGAACAGAATGAGGGCATCTGCCTCAAGTTATGTTGGGAGCAGCTGTTACATAGTATGCTTGTACTTAGATGCATTTCTATGCACTGCCAAAATAATTTCTGATCTGCCTCAGCCTCTACCTCTATTTCTTTTAGCTCTAAGCAAGGTAGAACCAGAGATGCTATTTGACTTTCCTAAAGAAATCCAAAGGTCCCAGACATACAGTCCAGTTATCTCAACTAGTTAACATGCATCAGCTGAACCATAACTGCCTTTGTATCCATTCTTAAGTCCTAGGAATAAGTGCTTGCTTGATTTACAGGCCAAACTATTGACAGAAAGCTAAACTGTAAAGCTTAAAATGTGCTTGATGTTGAGCTTTCAGAGTCTGAGCTAGAATTCAAATTGAGGGTCACAAGGCTCCTCATTCTGCACACTAAGATGCACATTGAGCAATACTAAGGAAGACACCACGCTCATATTTGCTTCTCCCAACACTAATATGATATTTTGAAGAGCTGAATGAATACACAGTAAAGTGATCCAAAGGGACTCCAATGAACAGAAGTCAACTTGCTTTTTTTGGTCTATCTTGCATGGACTTGGGTTTAGATTTAGAAGAATGAGTAGGGCTACCAAGGCTGGTGGATCTTGAGTTTTGTTCATCGAAACAGAATTGGTACTGCTTTAATAATAAGCAGCATACTGTCTGCAACCTCGTTAGCATCTAAAAATGGATATTATTCTTATGAAATACATGCTTATACCCTTCTTGAGCAAACACAAGTATAGTCAGTAAAAAACACATGTTTAGAGACTTCTCATACTTGTAAATCTGTAGTAACTGCTAAAAAAGGACAGCTAGAGGGGTATTTAAAAGGAAAAAACATCCATGTTCTTGACAGGTAATTAAGAACTCATCGGAGGGACTTCAAAGCATCATGTAATTAGAAATGCAGTGCTATAGTGCAGAAAAATAGGAAATAAATTCTTGTTTCTCCAAAAAATAGCTTGGAAAATGAATGACATTCATGTTAGTATTTATAGATATAAAAATGTGGAATAATGCCTATGAATATAGGCAAGCCCATGGATACTTGCATTAATTTTAATGCTGTTAGCACAATACTAAGAATTAATTACAAACGTGACCTCCAAAATAAAAGTCTAGAAAAGATGAGAAGAGGAATCTAATGGGTTTAAAATAAACATTCATTTGAGAGACTTCTCTGGAACAGAGGCATATTGAAGAACTGAGATGCAAGAGCAAGAAAACTCTGACCTTTATGCAGGACATATTTTCCATCAGAACTTTGTCTGTCAGAGTAAGCAGGAAAAAACTTTGAGAGTAACAAGAGTTTTTAGTTTTTCTCCCTGCCCTGTCTCAGTCTCCCCTTTTTCTTTACCAGGTGTCAAGGAAAGAAGTAGGAGAGAACAGGAACCCTCACATAAATATGACACTGAAACCAATAAGGTGGTGGTGAGGTTTCAAAAGACCTATTTGTCCACTGCTGCTTCCTTCTCAGCTCTGGTAAAAGATCCCCTAGCAAATTCCAACGACAGCCCAGCAGAAGGGACTATTGCTGGCAGACACATGCACCTCTATCTATTGCTAACCCTACGTGTATGGAAAGGCATGTAAGGAAATCAAATACTTCCTTGCTTATTGGGATTTGAGAACATTCAGAAGATAAAATATACCAAAACCAAACCATTACCCATCTCTGAAGCACTGGTTTTAACCTACTAACCTGTTGTGCACTGTAAGAGCTCACTGCATTATTGACAGAAGTATCATTAGAGGTGTTCTGAGGATTAATTGTTGATGCTTCCAGAAAGATGACCACCAGACTACATTACAATGAAGATAATTTTTCAAATCCTTAAGTACTGTGACTCATGCTCGTGAGTGAGGAGTATCAAACAGCTCAGTCAGCTCTGACAAACCAAAGAGGTAGACTTCACACTCTTAAATATTGAAATTCTGAAAGAAATTTAAGTAATTACTTTCTCAGTATTATCACCTCAGCCCTTGAATTCTCATCTGCCCAGGAACACACCAGCAGAAATGGAAGGAGTCTGTGCTGATTTTAAAACAATGGAAAAAAGTTAATAGTACTTTTTCTATATTCAAGCTGACTTTTCAAGTCAAGTTCCTTCTCAGAAAATGAAGTCTGTAACAGAGAAGCAGAACAATTCACTTCAATAAGAGACACACTGCTCAAGCTGCCAATATCCCACTGCTTTCCAGTCTCCAGAACATCCAAGAAATGAGAATCGCAGGAGGTGCTTCCTTGCCTACATCCACTCCCAAGGACCCTCAGCATGGAACACAAAATGAGCTGTCTTTTCTGAAGAATTTGCATAATTCATGGATTGAATATTTACTACAAGCCACATTTCTTTCTTAAGGGCTGGGGAGCAAGTGGACAACACCCTAAGTATTTTGATTAGAATTAAGTATAAGCAAACTGCTGTTACCCAGTTAAAAAAATTAAAACCATACTGGGCATAGAGGATTTCAGTGTAAGACTTCAGCCTGCTGGGATGTGATACATGAAGGAGATGTAAATCTCCAGCTATCTTTGGTTGGTGTCCAACTGGAAAGCAGTCTCTCCATTTTTCTTTAAAGCTTGGGTATAACTCCAGAATCCTGGCCAACATTTCCTTGCTCAATAAAGCAGGATCGAAATCCATCTAAAGATGAGTAAGAGCTACAGCTGAACTTAGGACAGATGCCACATTTGACTACACACTGCAACACCAGTAACCAGAAAAAAGCTGCTTTGGGAAAGACCTCCCTAGTCCTCCGTACTGAAACCCAGTATATAAACCCATTTTTCATGGGCACGTATAAAAATTCATTTTGAACCTATGCAGTTTTATTTTGGTGGCTCCCTTCAGATACAAGCAGTAAAAGTTACAGGAATGGTTTATATTCCCACTTCCTTATAGAAATGGATTGGGAAAGCTGTTTTCAATACCTTGCCAGTGTACTTTTTAATAGGGAAAAATAACTGCTGATTATTATGAAACAATAAGCCACATTTCAAGTAATCCAGCCAATCAGTAGAAAGGATTTGAGGCCTTCTGGTTTATATTTGTGTGCAAACAGCTGTATTTCATTTTTTAGCCTCTTTGTTTTCCAAAGCTTTTTAACTTTTTGTCAGATAAAATGCCTGTTGTCATGGTGGCCAACAGACTAGCAAAATTGAGGTGGAGGAAGGGAGAAGAGCTATAGGGGAATGGCTGAAGTTTGTAAAAAGCAAATCAAAAACCACCAAAAGCCAACCAACCAAAACTGGTAGAATAAGGACAGCTCATCTGTAGGTAAAAATAACTCAAAAATAAATTACTTAGAATTATAAATAGGGGTTATTTTAATGATCTTAAATCACAACACTGAATAAGTCACTCCTAAAACTGTATCAATGTACTCTATTATACAAACTTGACTCCATGTAATTCCCAACTTCCAAATTTTGATAACAATTTATCACTTGCTTGGGAAGCTGGATTTGTTTTAATAAAGCAATAGGGGAAGAATGAACACTGGAAGAATTCCAGCTGCAGTATGTGCAGTTCTTGAAAATTAACAATATTAATTTCATGAATTTGTAGCAGTTTATTCCTCTTGAGGTTTACTTCAAAATTTAATAAGCTTGTTGTTCAGGAGGGTCAAAAAAGTCTAAATCTCACTGGTAATGCAAATTCAAGAGAGCTTGGTGTTCTTAGCTCACACCTCCTGGGACAGAAGTTGTGTCACAGAACTACTGTATATGGACTTTAATAGTCTAAGTGCTCCATATTCCATGCACTCCATGCATGTGGCTTGGATGCTGGCTTCATCAAGACTGTATTTTGGTAGGATGAAAAGCTTTGATCAGGAGGGATCCTAGAAATAATTGCAAGGCACAGCTGACAGCCTAACAGAACAACACATCAGGTTAAGCAATGGCCAGAAGCCTAAGGAGAGAGGAGCTTGATGGTAGAGGAATCATTTAGTGGATAAATGCATCTCTGCTTTCAATCTCTTCTCAAAAAACCAGCCACTTCTGAGAACATGGAGAACATCCAAAAGAAAACCCCAGCACTTCAACTCAGTGGGCCAAATTCAGAGGCTTGTCAGAACTCTCTGGCTTCCAGACAGCTTTCTCATGTCAAACACAGAAAGCAGTTAAAGCAAAGTCTCTCCTCTCTGACATGGCCCAAGTTGACCCTCAAATTCCATGGGATGTTTTGCTACAAACTAATCAGAAATGCAAAAATGTACTTGCTCAAAAATGTTTATGACTATGTAAAATCGATTTTTTTTTTCCTTTAGTAGTAAAATTCGGTCCATCTGTTGTGAAAACAAAATATTCTAAATATAAAGAGTAGAGCTGCTTCATTCCACTCACTATATCCTGTGGTAGATGCATTTTCATCAGTATGTTTGTCTTGCAGACAAAATGAATATCAGATGGTGGCTTTGAAAAAGGGCAGACCTAACATGAGATGATTAGTTTCAAAAACAGATTTTTATTCTTGATAAATTATTACCAAATACAATCATCTGTTGATTGAGGATATAAAACAGATTGGTCATACCATAACCCACAGGTTAAATGAAAAACGGAAATAATAAGTTTATTTAACAGAGTCTTGCATTAAGTTCCCAAGCAGTGCAAATCTAAAGCAAATAATTAGATTTCCAACTCAAAGATATACATTTGTTAAATCAGACTTTTCTTGAGGTCATCTTTGCCTGTTCCAGTTACATTCTGCACTACACACACACAAACTGTTCACACATATTTATGTATGACACTTCAATTTGCAACTCATGATTAATGTACTTTGTACAAGACTATCAACTGGAATTGCCATTCCCATTTTATTCAATTCAAATCCATGATCTGTTACATTTGCTGATTATTTGAGAACAAATTTGAGAAAACTGCTGGCCTACGAAAAGAAATCCAGTTGAGTACTAACTACAGAGAGAAAGAAAGGGATTCTTAAAGCAGGAGGAGTGCTAGAAGAGATCTGACTCACTAAAAGCAACTCAAAGTAGTACCTACCCCGTGGATCTTACTGACATAGTGACACAAGGAGTTATGTATGCTTCAAGAAATCACTGAAAACCTGCCTTCTTTCACCTTAAAGACAATTATAACATGTTTAATATGGAAATGTAAATAAAAAAAGACTCTGGCCCCAAGTTTCCCCAGTATTCACTGACATCTGGGTAAAAATTGTAACACTTTAGTGTTTTTTTTTATTGTGTTCTGACATGAAGGCATCCAGGTGAAGTTTCCTACATAAAAGCTCTCATTAAAATATCATTATAGCCACATATACAAGCATTTCAGGTGTAGTAGTGACAAGCATATAAAATAATGCAAATTTCCCATTCTTGGAAACCACTCTATGACAAGTTTTTAAAACCAAAATTAACTGCTGACTTAAAGTCTTTACCTTCTTCATAGGGACCATGCTCTCTCAGCTGGAATTCTTCTGCCAACAGTAAAGCTTACACAGATCTTTGGGTAAAGATGCTAAAAACAGTAAGCTAAATCTACAAAGAAGCTACTGTTTTGCTTCTCTTTTGGTTAGCCTGCAAAGTTCTCATATAAGGGCAGCTTCATCCTCACCTCTCCTCCAACTACTAGTAACAGGTTTCCTCTTCCAACATTCAACCTCAACATAGTTCTACCAGATAGAGGGGAACCTTCTAGTAGCTTCTCACACAAGCCACCCTTATAGCTCCCCCAGATCCTTGCCACACAAGCCAAACACACTGCTGAATAAGGGCAATTTCATTCCATACTTTCCATAAAGGACTTACAAGGACCAAGAAGTTCCAATGACACTTAAATTACAAAGAACTGTGGGTGTCTATGGTTTTGTTTTTACCCCAGGAGCCTGGAATTCTGCAGTAGCCATCAGAACTTTCTGAAATACAGCTATATATATTTTTAAGGAAGTTTTCATTTATTGTTTATAAAAGAGGGGTGGCTTTTTTGCCTTTTAAAAATGTTTTTAATTTGTGCTATTCAAGCTATGATATTGTTAACTTGCCTCATTTTCTTCAATGGTTCTGCTTTTTCATCACAGACTTCTTCCAGATGGGAATTAATGGGGATCCCTAAGAACATCATCATGGTTTTTATCCATTGGAATCTAAATATTTCTCATAGTGCCTCTTGCATATCTTTTGTTCATTCCATGGGCTATTACTTAGGATTTCATATAATTGACTCTTAAGCCCAAGACTTCTCTGAATGCCATCATTTGCTGCATGAGGCTCACTGAAGTGATCAGCAATCATCATTAGAACATCATTTATATGAAGTTTAATTCTTCTCCCTCCTTATCAGCCATCTGAGTTTATTCTCCTCTTGCAGACTTTCCCCTGATCCCCAATTTTTTGAGTGCAAGAGGAGGCTCCATGATCATAAAATAAATTGAGCAGGGGTTTGCTGGTCAAATGAAGAGGGGATTGATTGGTTCACAGCCTCTGGGGAAGCATATTTTTATATATTCATCTCTAGCACACAGAAGAGCATCTAGCTGATTATTATTGGGTTTGCCAGCTTTACATTATTCAACAGTAATAGTAAAAATAGACAAGTTTGTCATACAGGAATAAACAGCATCAATGGGAAGCTCTATAAAAAGCCAGGATTAAATCAACAGGAAAAATTTAACTACCCAAAGTGTGTGTGGACATCGACCCCAAATAGCAGCAGCCACAAGATCCTGCATCAGACTTGTCTAGCAGGAGACTGACTTGCACCAGAAGCACATAAAAATGCCTTACCATGTGAAGCATGCAGAAGCCTGTTATTCAAAAGTGGCAAAACACTCACCATGAATCTTACTGCATTTTGCAGAATTCACATTAAACCAACATTCTGTGGTGAGGTCCATCACTGTCAAATGGGTGACGTCGTATCACAGTCACAACAGGGATTTTAACAGTGCTCTCTCCTCTGTACAACTACAGCCCCACAAGAAATGAGCACATTGATAGAAGCCAAAAATTCAAATCCTGAAGTGTCAATGACTGACATTGGTTCAGTGGAAGTTCAGTGAATACTTCTCAGCATTTACTGTTCAGAAGAACAGAGTTCCTGCACTGAAACAGATCCACTCTGAGCCATAGTTTAGTTCCTTTTGGCAGATTCTGTGAGTAGTGCATGGACTCAGTACTTTTTCTTCATATTCACTATTTAACAACATCCTCAGGAATTCCCATCTTTACATGGGCATCCTTAGGTAGCTGAAGTATGGATACACTGGTATCTTCTGTTCCTCCTCTCCACACACCCTCAACTGCCTTCTGGAGGTTTAAGATCCAAGAGAATGCTCAGTCACCCCTGTTGGTGCTCCCACAAAGCAGCTCACTCGCCAACTTTTCCACTTGATTTTATTTTTTAATTTTAGTTATTTTACACTCCAGACAGCATTTGTTTGATTCATCACCTTAAGTAATGTGAGCAACGTGTGAAGTCTGTATCTGCCTCACTGATAAGTGGGATTCTGCAGTACTTGGACTAAACCAGTGTAAGTTCTGTCAGGGATAAAAGGATGCAAGAAAATAACTACTCCAAGTGAAAAAGAAAAGAAATAACGTGTGTTTCTTCATAGAGGTGATGTCAGGGAAACTTTAACCCAAACCAAACAACAAATGAACAAAAAATCCAACCACCACCACCACAAAAAAACCCACAACAAAAACAGACCCAACAAAACCACACCAAAAGCAAAGCCCATTTTCTTGAAGCTGTCTCCTCCTCAGCTCCCATGGGTTGTGAAGTGCACTGCCTTCTTTGCTTCCTGGCTCTAGGCAAAGAGAAACTCTAAAACATAGGTATTTTGGCTAAGCAAAAACAGGACAAGATTCACTTGTTTGTTTTGGGGGTTGCTTGCACTATGAAAGATCACAATGGAAACTAAGACAACAACAGAACCCTTAAATCCTGGCTTAGGCTTCCTCTTGGCATGCAGAAGTTAGCTGGGGGATGTGGAATAGTCTTGGCCTTCAGGGGAGCCCAAGAATACCCACAGAGGAAGATCACACTGTCTTGCCACCTAATGTGCTTAAAGTTAAGGAGATAGTGTTAGGGGCCTGGATCAAAACCATGGCTATTTTCTCTAGTTCATCAGGTAATCAGAAAATCAAAAGCACTCAAAAACCCCTCAACTTTGCCTGATATAGGACAATTGCAAACAAATGGCAGAAGACAGTCCCTGTATGACAGCATCCTGCCTCTATGTATGCACAAAAAGTTCCACAGAGGGAAGGAACAGCTGCTCTCTTCACTAGCAGCTCAAGGGCTTTCCAATTGGAAGCTGTTAGACCCTCAAGAAGGATGATGGGTTTTCAGAGCTGATGGAACAACAGTCCATTTGCTTAGACTCCAGTGAAAAAGCCATTTTTATCTAGGCTGAATGCAAAAAAGATAAGAGATACCCCTTTTCAGAAGCCTATCTTTATTGCTCTTGCTTAAACCACAGCATTTAAACATCACTCCGAGAAGTTTTACAAGGCCATGGCATCAAACTAACAGCAAAATGTCCTGGACAGCACTGTCAGGATATTCATAACTGTTGCAGAACTTCAGTTTATGTACATATTATTTCTGTCATTTGATATCAGACATGAATTTACCACCACAGTGATATTGGATGGTGCAAATTTTGGCTACATAGTTAATTTCCCTTTTGAGTATTCATACGTAACCTATGAGCAATAGCATGAATAACATGACAGGATTAATGTTGAATGAAGACTTGCCACAGAAGCCTTGATGAAAGGATGAGCAATCTATAAAGATTCTTTCCTAGAAACGTAATCCTTCAAGAAGGAAGAATTTCCTGTCTTTGGAGGACATTAACCTTCCTCAAAAGCAAAAGGTCTGTCTTCCCCTTCTGGGCTTTTTAGTTTTGCTCCAAACTGTTTCTCCCCTCTTGGTACAACAGAGAGGTACTTCATGTACCAAGTCAAAAGCCAGCTAGACACAGTGCCACTGGAGATAAGGTGACCTGGCTGATGCTCACTCAGAACACATCCCTATTTCCCATACAATTAAATTCCATTAACTAAAGTTATCATGCACCTACTTGGTAATGTTGAGGTCCCAAACAAATATTTGCATGTGATGTGTATGAGCTGAGACTAAAATTCTACTTTCTAAGAGCAGGATAACAATTTATGATTGCAAAAAGGCCGTGAAAAAAGCTACAGCATTATTTTCCTGTGACAATTGCACAGAGAAGTGGCTACCACAAGAAGGAAAACATTTGGAGCTCCCATTTTTCAGCAGTGTTCACTTTTCCAAGTAAGGGACAGACTACAGAACTACCTTGCCTAAATGGAAAAGCACAATGGCCAGGAAATGCTACTAGGAAGCTGTAAAAAAAACAGGTTTTATACAAAAGCAAGTTTTAAATGAGTTCCAAAGATGTCACGTACATTTAACAGGTTCCTTTTCCCATGCCTGCTTTTTAAACTGCAATCAAGGAAACCAGCCTGCAACAAAATAGCTGATGATATAAAAAAACTTATCAGAAACTTCTTGACTTTGCCACATTTCACCAGTTCAGTTATTTTTCAAGATTTGGTAGAGTGTTCGTACAGTGTAACACACAGAAAAGGCAGAGAATCAACAACATTGGAATAACAGTCAGAAACTTGGGCAAACCAGGAAAATAATCCCAAATTTGTGTGTGGATTCCTTCAGTAACACCTAATGCCATCAAGACAGCATCTGACAATCACCATATTATCAACACATCCCATCATAGCCCTGTACAACAGGGACAGGGGTTGGATACCACCCTAGGTTAAGTTCAAATCAGTTAACTACCAGGTAGGGGGTGGCATTAAGTTTCACACTTCACAGCAACAAAACTTGGGAAGCACATCAAGGTGAGATAGCAGAAATGTGCTGACCTCGTAGAGCACAAACAACAAAAACAATAGCAATTTGTGTGCCAAGCATGATACAATTCACCACTTCAGCTGACAAATAACAACGCAAGGCAAGGACCTTAAACATTTTGCTTCCTTTGTCAGAGGAGAAAAAGGTGATCTAGAAATACATTTAAGGCTGAATTCTACCTGCAGCCTTCAGTATTTGAAGCCACTTGTGATGAAAAGTGGATCAAGGTAAAAGACAACAGTAGCTCCCCCACATTTTGAGTTCGTGTGACAGTTCAAACGTGCAATTTTACGGCAGGCAGCATACAAGATTGGGAATTCAGGGTTAAAATCTCCAGTGAAATTTTGTCTTCTAAAGTAATGAAAGTTGACCAAGAGAGTAAATCAAATGGATCTCCTAACAAACTGAAAACAGCTGCTTGGCTGAGGTTGTGTCTGATTTAAGTTTGGTAATTATTGCCCTACTGTGGCTCAAGGTTATTCTGTATTAGTGCAATAGGATATCATATGAAAATCATCCAACTTCTTAATTTACTGTAGCATCAAAAATTCCACTTATAAAAATAAGCCAGAAACATAACTTTCTAAAAACTTACCTATAAACCTTTTAAGTGCCCATTTATTTATTCTTCTGACACACAATTACACAGAATTTAATCACAATAAACTAGAATATCTAATGACAAACAAATGGTGTGTCACCTTTAGTCACTCCAACTATGTTTTCACATCAACTGGACACCAACTCAGACTTGGAGTCAGTGCTACAGCATTTTGGCTTAGTTGTGCACTCCCTGGATTATTATGCACTACATTAGTGAAGGAAAATTGCTCAGATTTTTACAAGAACTGATTCCTACACAGGAAACTTTCTTTTAAGGTCCTCTGATACCAACAGCAGCACAAAGGTACAAAGCTACTAACCTTAATTTTACCAAGTCTACCATGAAAGCATGGTAGACATTTGATTAAACTAAAGTGACTTGATTAATTCTTGATTCCCCATTAATTCTAAGGTATTTTATGGCTTTTTTTAGTTGCTTTTATTTATGTGATTAGGTGCATTTATTGAATAAGAAAGAGGAATTGATATTCTATGTTTATAACTTAATTACTATGCTATTATTGGTCTGCCTGTTGAACACAAAGTTCACAGAAGTGTTTAATTCTCTGGAGTATCATTTTCAATGTGTAAAATGCAAAGAAGCACCATGTGTGTTCTGTGAGCAGCGTGCTAGGATCTCTGTTCTGGAAATCCAACAAAAAATTGGTTCTCCCTCAAACACAGGCTGCAATTTTTGAGTCAGAACCAATTACTGTACACTGCTAGACTGAATCTTTCATTATAAAAACATGAGGAACTTTTATTAAACAATAATATAATCCCAGTAAATTATTAGAAATCAAAGGGTTTATTCTTCCTGTATCTTTCTTTCCAGGTCAAGTGGAAATTGTATATAAAACAATTCAGGTGATTTCATGTCAGCTCCACATAAACACTGAATTCAGCTCAGGGAATTATTAGAGGAATAATTTCACTCAGATTAATTGCAAATATGCATTTCAGGAACATTCTTACTTTACTCAGCACACTATCCTCTTTTTTTGTTTCCCATTTTCTCTGTTGAGCTATATGCAAATTAAACCCTTGCCAAAACAAAACCACGTGTATATACACTCTAAAAATGTGATAATTACTAAGTATACACTACAGAAATAGCATTTGGAAAATACCACAGTGCTAATATTTTTTTTGACATCAACAAAGATTGGACAGGCTCCAGCAAAAATAGCAGTGAACTGGCTGTTTACTCTTCAATACAGTGGGCTTCAGGGAAGTCTTTCTGAAGACCTAACACAAACCAGACAGATATCAGTCTGTCAGCCCTTCTGCATATTCTCTGCCAAGAAGCAATTTTCATATTGGCATCGTTTGAATACTCATACTAGAGGAGCCAATAAAGGCACTTTGGCTATGAAAAGCAGCAAGATGCACATCCAGCCAAAGACCTCAGAGGAGCATTGCAAAAGGAACCAACTGGGAGTGAAGTCTCCACTGTTTTGAAGGAAGGGCCCTGGGAGTGAAGCAGCTAAATTGAAGGAGGAAGAAATAGAAAAGCACTGTAATTCTCCTATCTCAAATACAGTCTGGATCCATCAATAACACCAAATGCTGTCATAGCTTGTTATTAACTACAAATCAATAACTTTCTTGCACTTCAGTTCATACAAGTGTGCAACAAGTATTTCCTTTAGAGTAAAGGATACACATGGGAGAGGGTGAAAATAGGACTCTGCCACAAAGCAGACTGAGGAGGGCTTACTCTCGAGAGTAGTGGCAAAAGCCTGTCATTGGCATTTAAATTCAATGAAGTTGACTTAATTTAACACACTGAGTATTGGTTTCCATGAAAAACATAAAATAACTAGCAGAGGATGTAAACTTATGAATAAGACTTGGGACAACTTTATGTGCTCATATCCAAATAGCTCCATTCACGAGCTGCTTAAGCCTGCAGGAAACTCTCTAAGCTTAATGTTCTACAACCTACTGGTGATACTTCTGTGCCAATCAAGATCTGCCTTTCACAGCTAAATTAATTCCTGCTTAAGCCTGTTCAGGTTTCAGAATTTAAGCAGGGCAACAAGCAAGCCACATGAGGGACACAGTCCATTCTGCAAACCCACAATATACTTGACATGTGCACACAGACCAGCACCTTGTGGAAATGCATCTGTGGGCACTTTAAACCACAACTAACAAAGGAGGTACTGGCAGTGCTTGGTCTCAGTCACTTTTTTAGGGAATCCTCAGAGATCTGATACAAATAGTTGCTCAATTCAGAAATGGTTCAGTATCTTCTGCCTGGCAGAAGCATGGAGAGACTAGCTTCAGGCTAGGGTTGCCTTTCAGCAGTAGCACTGGAGTGTCATTGTGGAGAAAAAAATGCATAGCAGTATAAATAAACTATAAAAGATACAAAAAGCATTTATTGCCTAATGCTTCAGACTCACCTAATATCACAGAGTGCTACGGTCTGGTATGGAGGGCATCAATCCATTGTGTTCCACTGCCTGGTAAGTCTTGTGATCACAATGGTTTCAGAAAAGAAGGTTACTTTGACCTTATTATTGCCTTGTAGAACTGTGTCAATGAATATTTAAGACTATGGAACTCCCTGGAAGGTACAGAATTACACAGAGGCACTTGGTATTAAATAATGTAGTAAGGTCATGCTAAAGAACTTTCCTATTTTCCTGTGTGGAGACCAGTTTCAAAGCCATTAACACAGAAGAAAACACTTTCCTTCACCGTGGATTCTTAAGTGATTTAATGTCTTTGTCCTCTGTGAGGAGCAGTTCAAAACATGACACTTGTACCTGCAGACTGGTCACCAGATGCAACTGTGCATGAGGCTGTTAACCAGGCAGATGTCAGTAGCCTACCTCGATAAAGACATGTAATTATCTGCAAAGACATTTGCTGACCTCACAATCTCAATGGCTTCTTAAACATTCTACTGATAGGTACATGACTTCTAATTTGCCCAGCCAAAGGGCTGGGACTTAGTCAATTCTCAATCTTTCACATGCTAAAGGAATTGTTCTGTTACAAAGTTGTACAGCAAGGCAATGCTGGAGCAGAAGAGATCAAATTTATTCAGCTGTGGAATGAGCTAGACAAGTGGATTAGACTGCACCAAAATTCAGTGTTCTATAAAGCAGAAGAATTTCTTTAAAAAGATTTCTAGACTGATTACAATTTTATGCTCAGCATGTCCCAAGCAGAGAACAGTTGCAACGTAGCACTCCAAAAAAGCACACAATATTCTTTAGTACAAATATCTAATGGTACAGATAAGAGTCAGGTTTACTGAAAAATTAAAGCCAGACATGCTCACAAAACTCATTACCAGACACTGTTAAGGCAGGTACTTCTCACTATATTGCATTTTGATTTTTTGCTAATGTAGGAGATTTCATAAACTTCTTAAGAGTTGTGCCATTTGAAATCTAACCCTCTTTTGATACAGTATTTGGAATCTAAACATGGTAAATGGATACTGAAGTAAACAACTTGATGCGTAACAAAAATATAGAGAGCTCAGGGAATAAATTAAGTGTACTGATTAGCTATAAAAGCAGGAAATCCGGGCAGTTCTGCTCAAAAATCCTCAACACTCCGGTACTGGTCTTGATTACTCCCATGGCTGTACCACAAGATGAGGCTAGGCTCATCTGCTTGGGCCTTTCAGTTCTTTGCCCTCTGTCAGCACCATCCTTTTTCTCTACTCATACCCTCTCCAACCATCTGCTTTGTTTCATTTTGTTTCTGAAATGCTCATTCAGATATTTTGGTAATGATCAACAAGACCATTTTCTGTTCCAAGAATCACTTTGGTAAAAGAGAGGAAAAGAACCACCAAACCAACCCAAACAATGAAAAAAGTGACATTCCCCATTGCACATGAGACCCCTAAACACCAGCAACCACCTTCTCGCTGAGACTGCCAGAATTCTGCAGTTTTTTTACCAGGGGATGAGAGGGTTCTCATCCTAACCCACAGTCTTGTGGCTTGAGGAGAGGCTGTGGCTACTCTGAGACCGAGTCTTCTCAAACTCATCTTACAGAAGACAGTAGGCACACAATTAAGCCTCATGACTTCAGCAGGACCTCTCAACAGCTGACAAAAACCCCTCTGTAGTTTGGCTTTAAAAATACCATAAATCTGGGCTGTTACAAGCAGGAGCTAAACAGGTTGCCACCAGCATCTCCCCAGACACATGGAGATACAACTGGTCTCTGGTAACGATTTTGTGCTGTACATCTTGAATAATTAATGCTGTTTTTTCATTCACTAGTGAGGCTAGAGAGTTGTCACTGAATCGAGGTTGTTTAATTGACTTGTAATGGAAAGCTTAAGACTAGCTTGATTTAAAACTGCTCACATTTCAGAAATGCCCCCACGAGCATTTAAAATTCATGGATTTAAAGCTAAGAAAATCAAAATGTTCTTAATGCCAGGTAAGCATAGTTAGTTATAGATGATGCAAAGTACTTGGGAGTTCTACAGTGTTCTTGGACCTCAAGAGTAAATTCACATCAACTTGTATTATACTGGTATGTGATCATATAAAATATATACACATATGAAAACAAGGATATGCACTCATGCATATTCATAAACACTTCAGGAATGTCCAGATTGCCTTGTTTTAAGCTCAGTTCTACTTAAACACACATGTATAATGGACTTGAAAGAAAGGTCAAATAAAACAAACATATATTTTTTAAAAATCAATATTTTTTCCCCCCAATATATTTTTTACCTGGCCACTGAATCTCTATTTCCATAGAGGCATTTGCATTACCATAGGCTGTCCTGGCACTGAGCTGTGCTTGTTCAAATAATCTTGCCAAAATCGGGTAGGGGCAGAATGACAACTACTTCTAGATAAGAGCTACTCACAGTCTCAGGACACTCAGCAAGTCAATTTTGACAGTCTGGACCTCTATAAACAAGTACAAGATGCTTCAAGTGTTTGTCTTAAATCAACATTACAAGACTATCAATAAAACAGAGTGAAGGTTTTATTTTAGCTTTCATGCAAAGTGCTCATCACTGCTACTTTCTCCTGTAAATTTCTAATAATTCCATTATTCTATTTTAGTATTTTAAGCCACTGCCTGCAAAGAAAGAAAATGTTTTCCACATAACACCTCAACACCCAAATGTCATCAGATGTACTCTTAGCAGATAGGAATTGTCACAGATTGCCTCTTGGAAATAATGTTTTAAAACATCTTGTTACTGACATTTTAACATCTAGAATTTGAGTTCCAATTGGAAGTGTTTACCATAGAAAACTCGGTCAAGCTGGTGTTTGACCTTTGACAGGAAGCTGCCCTCACTCTGGCTAGTCCCAACAAACTAGGCCCAGGACAATAAGCTGCTTTATAGCCATTAGCTAGGCCAGTGTGTTTCTCCAGGAAGACCTCAAGCTGAAAAGCCAACACACTTGACAACCACAGTCAAGGTACCAAGGGCCCAAGCACTAGACATTAGAAAACAAATGGAAAAGCACACATGGCTACATCTGGAATCCTAATGGGCCACCAATGGTTTCCAGCTAAAGGAAGAATTACCAATGTTATTTTATCATCCCTTGTGCTAACTTAGCTGTTTATGTACAGCAATAAATGATTTTTTAAAAACATATTTGGGTCATTATGTCATATACCACCAGCAAGTCCGATTGTTTTATTGTGCTTGGAGTCAAAATACACTGCTATACCCAGATGTGAGGGAAGTTCAAAACCTCTAGTCCTCCTGTATTCATTCCTGTTGGACAAATGGATTAAGTTTTTAAAAGGGAAACTGAGAATTTTTATGGCCTGTACTCCCATCTCACTAGTAAAATTCACACTGATATTTTCCTACAGAAGCCTGCCTTGCCAATGATAACATTAAATAGTAACTTAGTAAGCAAACCAAGATTTCAACCAACAGGAAATGCCACACATTTTATTGCCAAAATATCCCCATTCTCTTCTTCCAAAGCCACAATATGTTAAAGAAATAATTTGATTTGCTTTTTACCTGGCCACCTATTGAAAGTCAAGGTAATTATCTGACCATGGAACAGAATTAATACACAAGCATATTTATTGAGGCTTCACAAGGGAGGACTCTGCAGTTACAGTTCTGAAATTATCTGTAAAAAAAAATGCATTTTCAAAATACAAAAATGGAATCTTGTGTTTCCATGCAGTGAAACATGGAATTTATGTAAAGACTCTTGCACAGTATTTCTAACCCCAGTATTTAAATAGAGACAAAGAAAAAAAAACAAGTTAGATCCTTCAGCATTAGCTGCTTGAGAAAAAAACCCCACAACTCAGTAAACAAACAGCAACAAGGATCTTTTTTGAAAGACACAATAGTCAAAATAAAAGGTTCATCAGTTGTTAACACTATTCTAACTTACCTTTAACCCAACAGTTTAAACCAACATGTGTCAACAAAATAGTTCATCCCTTTCCACTCCAAAAGACATAGAAGGTACTTGAAAATCAGTAGACTTTAGCAAGGGGATCTAATTTGAATAAATATAATTGTAATGGACTTACATTTTAATGTAGTTACAAGTGTACTTATATTCTAAGAGCTTTAACAGAGGCTAGATCAGCTTGTAATCAAAATGAATATACAGCTCCAAGAAAAGTTTTTTTCCTTCCCTTTTCATTCTCATTTCATTCCCCCCCAGTTGTTGCTAGTCCTCTTGTCCTTTTTTCACTTATTTGGGGGGGGGCAGGGCTGAGGAGTTGGGGTGAGCAGTTGCTCTCAGCTAAGAAAGTAATTTCTCTCAAAAGAAAAACAAAATACCAATACATCAGAAATCTACAATTAGCTCCAATACAAAGTTTGCTCTCATCTTAATTTTTTGCTATCATTTAACATCAAACTTGAGCTGAACAGAGTTGCAGTATTAAATCTAGCTAGCTTCCTAGGAAAGGTTGCTAAAAGTGTGCACATTCATCACACAGGTCATGCTGCAACTGTGCCCACCCATTCACAGCGAGTCAAAGGCAAGCCCAGTGGGGAAGAGTGAGAAGCAAATGGTCCAGAATAGGAAGACAATGTGATAAACACACACACGTCCCAGACACACAGTGCTTAGGATGATGATGCACCAGGTGACATCCTCAGTTACATTAGAGTACATCAAGAAGAACCAGTTAACCTATTGATGACTTCCATTAAATCAGCTGAAAGCTCAGATTTTAGGGATTCTTCTATCAAATACTTGAAAATATTTCAACATAAAATGATTAAGAAGCAATTAAAAGAGAAAAGAACAACTATTTGCAGGTAAATTAATACTACTTTTCAAAACATTTTTAATTGCCTTGTTTTTCTATTACACTATGGGTAAGTCTGATTTGCCAGGGAAAAACAGACATGTACATTTGATACCCCATACATGTTGATGTGCTTTTAAAACTGACAGCGGAGTGCAGAATGTGAAATTTCCTTGCTTCTGCTGCCACATGGCAGGCTAAAAGCACAAAGTAAACAGCTAAGTGTTTCTCCTGATTTCCAGGAACAGTACAAATATATTAAATCTAAATAAATAAACCACAACACACCAAAAAACATCCCAGCGACTGATCTCTAGAAATAACAAAGTTGCTTCAGAATTGTCCCTTCTGTTTCCAAAAGGTATGATAAATAGGGAAGGAAAACACTTGGCAATTCAACTCTTGACACTGCTATAAAGTTCCACATCACTCTATAATGTGGTGCCTTATAATGTTCAACTCTGGGATGTTAGCACAGAAGTATATACACATGTGTAAACATATGTTTACATGTATGCTAACATCTATACTTAGCAATTTAAAATAATTCAGAATTTATTTTCCTTACTGCCTTTCCAGATGCTTTTACTTAATGAAAAAGCCAGAGCAAGGATAAGACAGTCTGAGAAACACAAAGCACACTGACAAATACTGAAAAGATGAAGAAACGTTTTTGTCCTCACTGAAGTGATACCTTATATATGCCAATTACTCCCTCATGTTATCATTAGGAAAATATGAACCTTGACCAAAAAAAGATTTGTAAAGATATTTAAATCCCAGGGGCCCTTATATCAACAGAAGTGAAAGAAAAACAAAACCCACAACATACTCATTTTCTGTTCCATCTGCATCTTAGCTCATTTTCTACTCACTTCACTACCTACCTCTGTGCTCCCCTCCCCCCTTTTTAAGGGAAAGGAAAGGATTGATTCATCTCAGTGTTCACCACACTCACCTGGTCAAGACCCTAACCATCTTAAGCACCATTCACTACATTGAACTGATTCTGAATGATACAGAAGGCTTTGTGCAAGTACATCACAATCAGGAATGGCATTAGAAGCAGATAGTTTAAAAAAATCAGATTTACAAAATTCTTACTCATCAGCCCCATTCTTGCCACAGCAGCAGTTACTTTTTCATATGGAAACTAATACTAAAAGCATTCCAATATTCTTTTTGGAATCACTGCTGCTATGTATTGTCAGTCTCCATTATAAGTTTAGATGTATTTAGCAGCAATAATGAGCAATTTCTACAGTTTCTCAATGTGCTCTCACAAATCAACTAAAAACCATCAGTTTCTTATTTTATTGGTCTGGCATTTTCCACAATAACTACATTTTACTATGGAAAAAATGTGTCTTCCCTCTAGTGACTATTGGCAAATGTGTGTTTAGTAGTTCTACCCTTCAAGTGACTCATTTTTGATACTTCTCTACATTCCAGGATCTCCAACAATCTGAAGAAGAATGTGTTCAGCTGGCAAGGGCCTCATTTCACAGCTTGATACAGCAGAAGATTTTGGGCGAGTCTCAGAAATGGTGTTTGAGGAGATGGGTTGAACCTTGAGTAGTTTAGAAATACATTCCTTGTTAGGCAGTAAGAAATACTTCAAATCAGCAAGCACCTTTTTAAAAGCAAAGAGATGCTTGCAAATGGTTATGAAATACTTCCACATGTGATCAAATTTTCACAATAATTTTAACTACCAAATATTCTGTTGCATATGAATTTTTATTGTTGAGTAAGGTATAATTCTGGAGCCAGGAATACTGCAGACAGTAAAGCACAGCCTGTTGCAGTGTAATTCCTGGCCAACCCTTCAGACCACAGATGTGGGGCTGCTATGCCAGACCAATCCACCTATTTACTGCTGCTCTCATTTTCATATTAGAAGTCCTGGATTTAGGTCTTCTCCTCGGTAGCATTAAACAAGCAGTTCACAAAGTCTGTTTTTAACTACAGCTGCAAATATCTAACTGTTTCTTGAAGCCACTTGTTCCATGTATCCCTAGAGATCAACCATCTGCCATTAACAGAGGCTACGGTTGAGCAGGTTGCTCAAAAAGCCAAGTAACTTCTCATTTCAGAGGATGCTTTTGAAGCAAATGCCTCATGTAAAGTTTAAATATATAGTCTATGATTAAGTACATGGAGCCATCAGAACTTCAACACAAAAACTGCCAACCTAGTGTCCTGCTAGAATTATATTCTTCCAAAGACTAGAGTCATAAAAAAGCCTTTTGGGAATATTAATAAACACCACTAACTTCAACACCAAGTAATTACAAGGCACATAGGCCAGTGAATTTTCTGGAAGCAGAGTTGTTCATCAGCTAGGAAAAAGGCAGGAAATTATTCTTTGGCAGGTTGATTTTTTTTAAATTAGCAGATGTTAGAAGCTGCTCCAAGGTTTGGAATGTCAAAGAAATCCCAGTGGAGATAGATTAGTAGCAGAAAGCAGGTGAGGTGGTCAGAGGTGGATGTAAATACAATTTATCAGATGACTCAGCAGTTTGTCACCTTGGTATCACCATGTGGCATATGTAAAAGCTTTGGCAACTGAGAACGAACATCATTCCCCTAGCCAGTATACTTGGAGAGGAATTGTCTGGCAACCCAGGGATGTGCTATCAAATAATGAAATTGGATAACTTGTGATGACCTCTGTTATATTCTCTTTTGTCATCCCAAATACTACAGCAAGGTATACCCAGTCATGGCTCATAAGTTTAGTATAAAATACCACATTTCTTCTCAGTAAACAACCAGGAATTTATCACTATGCTCTCTGCTGCTCTTTTTTCTTCCCCCCTCACAAACTACCACGACCATTTCAGTAGAACAGACTTTAATAGGCTAATTTTTTCCATACAAAAAGCTGAAAACCTGAATAAAAATCAAGGAACTGGTTGATTGGTGATTAGTTCTCAGAACACTGGGTTTGTTTCTCTGTCATCTTAACTGTACTAATAAAAATGTGAAACAAAATGCATCAGAACATAAATTTTATTACTATCTTCCACACCATATGACAGGTATAGTGCTTTCATCTGCTTTTCCATATCATCCTTGGCAGAACATATGTAGAATTCACATCAATATAAATGACAGTATCAGTTCCCTCACATCTGAGAGTCAGAAATATGGACCTCCTAGAAAAAACATCTTCCTGGGAAAAGACTAAATTAAATTCCTCAGAAGTGTTTAAGAACTACCAGAGTTTGTTTCCATCTTAAAGATCCTAATTAGTCTGTTACAGCCCTAACTCCAGTTTATCCATCTCTACAAATCAAACCAAAGGATGCTCTTGAGGTGGGATGAAATGCTATAGCATCAATATGCTGATGTAGTTAGGACTGGAATCTTCCTTCTGTGAATGGAAAGGTCATGAACACCAGGGAGTCCTGGTGAAGATCTGGGCCTGCAGAAATTCCCTCACCCTCCAACACAGTTCAGCAGAGGACTCTGGTTGAAGTCCAGCTGATAGGAACAACTGGGAATTACCAGATAGATGTTCTCAAACAAGGGCTTTTTGGTTTTGGAATCAATTACCCCCAGTTGTCTGAAGTAGCTCACATTTTATGACTGACTTCAGTTGTTTTTGAGGCTATTTTTTGTCTCTAGGAATTTTAATGAGCAAGATGGGCTTTCAAGTTTTCTGCCTTAGTAAACCCAAGTTTTGTTAAGGTGTGCTACAAACATTATGTTAATTGCAGCATGTTCATAATAGTTTTGCTAGACTGCATACATTGTCCAATATATTTAATAAACGAGCAGATCATCAAAATAAGTGCACAAAATATTAGGGACAAGAGCTTGTTGGGGTTTTTTAACCCCATTGACTACATTTTTCACATATTCCTACCTAGCAACTGCAGATGTCTTCACACTCCTATTCAATAAACAACAAAAAAACCCAACCCTTCTTATCAGTGCAACTGCGAATTACATCCATTGAGCAGTGGGATGTACCCAGATTTAGTTATCTTCACCCTTCTGAGGAAAAAAGTAACCCCTAGGCTTCAAAACAAATCATCTCACTTCTGTTTGACACGCACTCCTCCTCACACATCCATCCCTCTGCTTTTCCTGATAAGCCTTAAAACTTCCCATTTTCTATCTTCCTAAAATTTTCTTCTAGCTGTCTGAGCAGCACGCTGTCATGACAACAAACAAACCCCCATCCTATGATACCAAAAATCACTTTGTAAGCTTACAGCAGGACAAGACCCATCGATATCTAACACTCACACTTCAAAACCAAAAAATCCTTCCTGAGTAAGGAGGGAAAACATTAGAGGAAAAAATATATTAAACAGTAATGTTCTAAGCTAGAGCAGTAATTAATCTTTTCACTTCCCTGGGTCAAAGAAAGAGAATATGGATATTTACTGCATATTCTTCATGAATTTACCCTATCGTTTAATGAGGCCCAGATTTTTGGTAATGAAAAACACAACACAGTTTACTTCTAGCAGAGTCCTCTGCATTTCAAAAGTCATAGCAGTGTCTTCTGCACAGGAATCTTTTCAGAGATGTCCTTCAAGACAAGAGCTGAAAGTAATAGGATATATGGAAGGGTAATACAAGAACAGTCCAGAATGACAAGAAAATGCTTCCAGGGGAAGTGGAGAGAAGCAGGGCTTGTTGCAGAAGTAGTGAATGCATGACCCACTGTAAGACATGGGGTGATGAAATCCATGCTGTGCCAGAAAGAAATTCCATACTTCCACACACCAGTATGAATTACACGTGACATCTTTGCTTATTTCTGCTCCTGGGTAAATATTAATGTGATACATACATGAAGGTGAGGATATCTCCTGTAACACACTAGAAACAGGAAAATGCTCCACTCTGCAACAGCAGAGATGCCAGAACTTAGTCTGATTGCTCTTACCATTGCAATTTAATAAGCCTACCTCCTGAAGCAGCAAAAATGTAGCTAAAATTCCTGAAATATGGAGGGGTTATTACAATCAGCTATTATGCAGTAACTATCTATATCTGAAACATCCTGTAAAACCATTAACGACCACCGACCCACATTTGTTTGTCAAGATTAAAGGTGAGAAAAGGACTATTAATAAATGGGAACAATGAGTTCTAAGTTTATTTACTAAAACCAAGAGTAAAACATGCAAAGAACTTATTCAGGGAAGAAGAGACAAAGCATGCTAATAGAATTTATTCATTTAAAAGTGCCTCCAAAATTGCTTATACAGCTTTTCCAGTTACAAAAAATGATTTTAAATACACTGGATGGAGATTTTCCAAGTAGTGCATGGTTTTCATAAATATTCTGAACCCTCTTTCCAACCTTTTTAATCACTATAGCTCAAAACACAAAATTTAGTCTCTCAGAAGGCCAAATTCAATTAGCTTTTGATGGCTAGAAGTTGGCATATGCAACACAAGCTGTGCCTTCACTCACATCTTCAGTCGGCTTGGATGCTTGTACTATTGTCATTATGCTACTGTCTACAGACTACAGTAAAAAAAAACAACTCCAACTCAACAATCCTAATATTAAATGGTCTACAAACATAAGGGAAAAGAGGGACCAAAGGAGGTTACAATTCTAGTAAGTGAAAGCCACTTGCCATGGTTTGACCCACCTGAAATGTCAGTAAGGCTGTGTTGTTAGAGGACTGAGCATGGATGGAAATAGAAACTACAGCAGCATGACTAGGTCAGTAATGGAATGCAAGTGATGATTTGATTGAAAGGTCCTGCTGCTTAAAGTAAATTCAAGTAAAATGCAGTCTGCCAACACACCTCAATTGTGCGAGATGCACATTTCATCTCTACTGTGAGTTATAAGAATATTGATGGAATAATTACATGAAGGGGAAAACCTAATTTTTCATTCTTTTTGGTGTTCCATGCACTGTATTCTCACTGGTGCAATAAACATAGCATTGTGATGAAGCAATACTGATAGCAAGAGTCAGTAACCACTCAGCTGTCTCATCTGTGAGCTGCTTCATAGAAGCAGGGCTGCAGAGACTCCAAACTAACTTAGGTCTGAGTCAGTTTAGGTCCCAGTACTGCCTTAATCCAGCAAAGCTGCTCCAGTGCTGACCTAGACCATCTTTATGCACTGTTGTGGTCAACAAGATTTTGTTTCATTGCTCCATCAAGCCCTCAGTGTCTATTCTTGGGGTTCAATTTACCTGTTTTCTGGGGCTTCACTTACTGGGTTATTCCAAACCTTCCTCTTCTCTATCTGAGTTACCCTAGATAACTAAGGGCTGACTCTAGATTAAACCACAATTGGTTCTGGCAGCAAAACAGGGCTCACGTATTTGCATTTCCTTTGAGAACTGAGCTGTCATAAACCCTGAGCCTACTGTCACCAGTCTGCATGTGCTACTACTCTAGCAACACTTGCTATGACAATTTATGTTCAAACAAGTTTGTGTACCAGCCTGCTCAGCAGGAAACTCACACTGGAAATGGCAAAATAAGAAACATTTCCTCCCCTTCCCTTTTCAAGGGGACCTTAGTGCTATAAAAAGAAGGCACTGAAGATGAAGGAATATTAATATAGCATGATGAATATTAATGTAGTAGATGGCTTAATTCCTTTGTGCATCTCAACAGACAGTCTCTGCAGGACTTACTGAGAAGTGACACTAGTGTCACTTAGGCCTGCTTTTCAAACTCAAGGGGGCTATTACCTGGATGGATTTCAGAAAACTTGGGATCTCAATCTCCCTTTAATCCCCACGTACCCCCAGATACACGACTGCTGCTTGGAAACTCTGCTTCCCCTGAACAAACACCTTGCAAGTCTGTTGTTCAGTGGCTGCTTTAATAGAGCTACATAAAAGATGTCATGTGCATGATCTTTACTTGATTGCCTTCAGAATCACAAATAGAGATTTGTATTAATTCATTTACTTATTAAAGCTTCTGAACATTTATTGGAAGTAAAACATGCCTGGAAAGTGAGCCAGACACCCAAGTGACTGTTTTACTGACTTAGATAAGTCATTTAGAACAATTTATTGATTTTTAAACTACTTTTTACAGCAACAAAAGCATACTCTTTTGAGGAACTTGCAAAGGATTAGTTTAACTTTTACATTCTATAAACAGGCAACATTTAATCTGTTTAAAATTAAATACAGAAGAACAATCAGATAGGCTTTTGAAGGGCTGATACACAGCAAGTAGTTCAGCATTTGCAAGAGACACAGCCAGTTGTTTAACCACAGATATCATTTAGTCTAGAACTTAAACAAGCATTGATAAAGCTTTTTTATAAGAAGATGCTATCACCAAAGCAAACACAGTATTTTGTACTACTTCAAAGCTTATTTATGTGTTTAGAAATATTCAGTGGAAACAGGAAAATAATGTCTTGATTTTCTAAACTTTACAACATCTGCTCTTACTTACAGCATTGTAAAGTTCTCTGCATTTCAAATGGGTAACTTTTTTCTTTTGGCTGGTCCCAAGATTGAAAGTGTTCACAATTTTTTTACCCCACACAATTTCCCATTTTTCACTTAAGAACACATCCATACGAAAAGCTCTGCAGCCTTCTAACAGCAGCAAACATGAGCTAGCATAACTTAGATCTTAAATAAAGCAGTTTAGAAACTTGCTAGAAATTATTCTTCCATAGAAGCCTAAAATTCCTGTATTCTTATCATTTCCTGATGTACTTATGTAACTTTTTAACCAAGTATCATCCTGTTTATTCATACTACAGTCTCCCCCTTGGGTATGTAACCTGCAGAAATCATTCTTCTCAGGCAATCAAGTTCTTTTCACAGACTTGGTGTGTGGAAAAGACTCCAGCCTTCTACAACCAAAGGGCTTCTCCTTGAAGATTTTTTTTTTCCCCATCTATATGAAAGGATTCAATCTGTAATCCTAGACATTAAGATGTCACAATCACATCTGTATCACTTAGCAAGAGAGGTATCTTAGTGAATAGTTTCCCATGAGCTGCTTGAAGATGCACTGTTGTATATAGCTTTTCTAATTCTCCTCCACTAAGATTAAAGCAGTTGGTGATTTAATGAGGAGTATCTGAAGCCTTCAAGTGATTGATCACATACTGTTGGATAAATACATAGTAACACTGTAAGTAACTTCCTCTACCTGCTCAACTTAGAGGTGGACAAGCTACTCTGGGTCCTGAGCTACTTTCTGGCTGAGCTACTGCAGAACATTTTGCTACCATGTACCTTGATCTCCTGATCACCCAGATCAGCTATTGCATGGTCTGGCTCCCATCTGGCCCCATACTCAGGTTTCCCTCCCATCAATCAATAGTACCTGGGGGGACAGCAGGAAGGAGAAGGGAACTGGGAGAAGGGCAGGTCTCAGACCACTGGTGGGCTATGGGGCTACAGGGTGAGGCAGAAGGCTTAGTTTGTGCTTGAGCCTTGCTGCAACTTGACAAGAGGTCAGAGTCACACCCAGACCCCAGAGATTGGAAATGCTTCCAGGTCTACAAGCTTAAACATCACTTCTGTGTGCTTGACAAGCAAAGGCAGCAAAGACAGAAAGATTTCCTGCATAGTCTTGAAAAAAAAACCAAAGACATGTTTTCTGCTATGCTGTAAACAGATGCATAGCACTGATGTTTCCAATTCCATAACAACAAATGATTAGTTTTAATTGTAACTTCACCCTTAAAGCCATGACTTTTCATATGTACATCTAGCAGAACAAGTAGTCTTGATCTGTCCATTGCAGGCTGAATTCAAGTGTACTGGGCAATTCTATATCGAATTCAAATCTGCACCCCAACATTTCCTTTCCAATGAATTCTCAAAGCTTCACTTGCACTCTGGATTTCTTTCCTATCAACCAAACCTTTTAAATATTTAGACTGCTTTAAACCCATTTTTGACAAAACTTGTTTGAAAGCTTTATTTTACAAGTCTTTGCTCAACTGTTGCCACAGCAATAGATTTAGCAACATCTTGGTAAAGTTTTAAGCTGAATTTTCACACACATATGTGCTACCAGGTAGCTTTAATATTGGTAAAACACCTAGCAAGAGAGCACCATTGTAGCAAGTTATCTGAACACCAAAGCTTTTAAAGCTGACATGAGATCACTGGCACAATGATCTGAGAGTTAAACCCACTCAGCAATTTACACCACGATCCTCAAGAAGCATTTTAGAGGGCTGCTCCCCTTTAGGTACTCAAATACTGTGAAGCTCATCAACTATCTGTCCTCCATCCACAACTCAACTTGAAATCTTTCAGGCAAAGACTATTAGAGCAAGGAGAGAGGGGGTACTCAAAAACTAGTCTTAATGTTTGAAAGACTTCTTCCTAAAAACAATGTGTAGAATTAATTTCTAGCTGTAGTTCCAGCTTTTCTATATATCCATGTTGTAAAATAAATTCCCAAAATAGGAACAGAAACTCTTGACAAAGTATCTCCGTTATGATGCTAAAAAAAGACCCACTCTTCTGTATTCAGCCTCTTTAGCCCAACTCCACCTGTATGAAGGTGCCCAAAAGTTCGTAGTGCAAATCTCAGGCTCTGCATTTTTACTTACAGATCCTCAGGGTGTTTTATTGGAAATAACACTACTTGGGAATATGTGGATTCTCCTCATATTGAAGAAAATCACTGATTTTCTTCACAGACATGGGCCCTTAGCTACACAGCAAACAGTGTCAGGTACTTGAAGAAAACTAGCTATGGAATCAACCACTTGACTTCAGCTCTGTATATTATAAAATGCCTGCTCAAGCCAGTGTGGGGGAAAAAAAAGGTTGAGCAAGCAGTCAGTCTTGATAAACTTTTCAGTGTGGTTCCCTCACAAGGAAATAAGGAACCCAAGTGTTCTTTTCACAACCTCAGTGTATACCAGACTGTACCTGAAGGCCCCAATTAAGTTCAAACCCTGTGGTGCCAGAGGGGATGTTACCCTCATGTAAAATCATGTCCTTTAATATGTTTTGCAGACTGTCAAAAGACACAGGGGAAGCTTCGTGAAGCAGAGAAACCAGCTCACTGGGAAAAATGTGCACTTCAGGCATCTCCCCCTTTCTACCATGGATGCTGTTTAAAGCAGCCCTGATTCTCCAGCTTCAGCTCTGACTCAACACATGACACTAACAAGCCAGGAGAGTAGTGATCTTTAATATCAGAGTGGGGAGTTTTTAATGAGCCTTCCTGTTCCCCAAATAATTTACAGGTGTGGACTTATGCAGGTAGGAAAATAACTCAAAGCTGAAGGAAAAGACCTTGGAATTTGAGAATTCATATTCCTGAAATCCCAAGCTTCAGCAAGTCTAACAGGAACAGCTCCAATCTTCTAATGCATCAGTTGATGAGGCCTCTTTGTGCCATGCATTGCTGTGGGGCACAGCACACGTAGATGCCTTGGACCCCAACCTCAGCTGACCAGTGCAGGAAGCCCAGCTTCCTTTTCCTTCACCTGCCCCTATACACTGCTCTCCACACTGGTCCATGAAAAGATAAAATGGTGAGGAAGGAGAGTGCTAAAAATATGCATTGCTCTCCATTCCTTACCAGCACAAGGCAAGGGTAAAGGAGAGTTAACTTAAAATTAAACAAAAATAAAGTATTTGGTAACAGTTTCAGTTTCTACTGGCATTCATATCTTGTGGGTACTGTATCAAGCCATGAAAAATAAATAAAAGAACTAAACATTTCAAACACTGTCAGTGAACTTTCTCCAGATCAGTGAGGTTAATGGGCTTTTGAATTTAGAAATTCATAAGAACAGGATTATATTTGGCCAAAATGTTCTTTATTATATGCTCACTGAAGTCTTACTACTAGAAATAGAAATCAGTTCCTCATGACAGAAGCACAGATTAGCTGTAATTAACAGAAAAGTACACTGGAATAGATTTCAGACAGCAACAGCTCATTACAGCAAGGAGAACAGAGGAGCAAGAAATCTACTGCTTGCAACCCTAGGATAAATTATTAGACTCCAGTAAGTTTGGACCAGAGAAGCTGTTCAAGCAGCTTAAAAACATGAAGAAGTAATTTACAGAACTGGGACAAATCATTCATAAATTTCAGATCTGTATAAAATTCTTGCACTGGAGAAAAGATGGAACTATGTCATGTTACTCTGTCTCCAACAAACCTTCAGATCAAGCAATATTGAGTTATAAGGTTCAAGGTCATTTTTATTCTACATTTATACTTGCTATGCTTTGTAAGAGAGGTTAGTGCATTAAGGCATCAACTGAAACCAGAAAAAACAATTCAAAGTCACAAAAACTACTTTTGTAATTGGTTATTTTTTTAAGGGTGGCAAGCACGAGCTATACAGTGCCTTATTAAAGTGTCAAGGCACTAAGCAATAAAAAATCTTCAGTAATTTCTATCAAATTTTCTTCTTGCAATGTGAACCCATGGGAAAAATGTAACCTGTTGAACATTCCAATTATTTCTTCACATTCAGAAGCTTTGCTCAGTGCCTTTATAGTTCTCCCTTACACACCTATTTGTAGAGAAAATGTTTTATTAAAAGAACCTTCAAAATGACAGTGGGAGCACACACAACTTCCATTCCTTTCATGGGCTTTTGGAAAAGTCAAATCAAAACACAGCAATACAATTAAATACACCAGTAACCATAGTTTTATTACAACTGCCTTATAAATCATGTTATAGTTAATCTAATTAACAGTCCTACGTCCCAGATACATTACAGGAAAAGCCCAAATCAATCCAGTCTTGGAGAAACCACTAATGTGTCTCAGGCACCAATCCTGGACTTGAACATTCAGTGAATAGTGACCTGCTGTGAAAATACTGCTATACCTGCTTTCATGGCACTGGATTTTGCTTGCCTTCCCCCCCTTAAATATAATTTAGCAACACAAGTTATTGTTATAAACTAAAGATACCTTGCTAGTGGCTTAGCCTTTCAAAGGTAACTACTTAAGCTAAGCCACTTGTAAGTCTTAAGATTCCTAGGTTTAAACTTCAGTCTTTTTCTGCTATTTACCCTTTTTATTTGTCCAAATTAAAACGTTGGTACGCAAACCCACACTAAGTTCCTTGAAACTTGGACTGAAAAAGTCTCCTTTTCAGAAGGTAAATAAAGAGCATTTTGAAAGCCCAGCAGTTTCTAATGAGTTAATGTAAAAAGCCTCATGCAAAAGCAATCCGCATCAAAGCTAGCGGGCAATACCCTGACAGTCATCCATCAAACCAAAAGTCCCCTTAATAAATGCCAATTATAGGGCAAATATGCACAAACGCGGATAGCATAAGCCATGGGATCATTTCCTTCCAAGAAAATTAGTGACCAACAAAACACCCATGCAGTGTAAACTATCAGCCTGCCCTACAGCAACACTCCCTCCTGACCGGAATACTAACTACTATTATTATTTCACTCCTTTCTACTTGATTTTATTTTGTATTTTTGTAAGAGTTCAGAGCCACACAGAATTTTGTTTGGGGTTATACAAATTCCTTTACAATTTGTAGAGAAGTCTAACATAACTTTTTAAAAGCCATGACATGCCTATAATGTATACAGAGTCTCTGACTTCCGCCGTAAGCGAGCCTTTTTCCTAACTTAATCATACTCAAATTTCACCCCTTTTAAAGATCCTGATTCAAAAATGTTCACTCATTCTCCACAGTCCACAAATTTATACCATCTCTTCCTGTGGTATTATATGTGCATAAATTAAAAAAGAATGGTCTTGTATAAGGACTGAAAACAGAACATTCCAAGTTCCCACCCCCCCCCAAACTAACTTCAATTTATCAAGGAAAATGTTTTATAGAAAATATACATTCTTATAAAATTATCATTTTGTGTAGGGATGAGGATGAGCACAGTTCTGTTTCCCAACCCTAAACCCAAGGGGTAGCACAGCATGCAAAAGGCAAATAAACAGCATGAAAAGCTTCTCTGCTGCTGCATTTGTCATAACTCCAATTCATTGCACCCCCTTTGCTAACACCTTCTGCATGTTACACCTGACCAATGCTTCTGTTCTCCCGAGAGCAGATTGTGAGAGATTTGTTGTAGCTGATATGCAGTATACTAAAAAGTAGCATATTTAGTCATATGGAGTGTCACAGGTCCATACCTGAAGGTGACAGTTGAGGTCTAAGATAAAAATGATGCTAATAAGAGCAAGCAGTTTTGTAAGAGATATTTACTACTAGTATCATGACAGAGAATTCATTTCTTAGATAAAAAGAAACTCTTATTTGCTGTATTGCTAGAAATAGGTTAGAAAATGCTGCATTAGCCCTAGTTTGATGTCTTACCTAATTGCCCTCTGAAGTGACATCTTCCATCGCACAGGCCGGCCCGTGCTATATTCATTTATTTCCATCTTACCTAAAATTATGATGAATGGTCTGAGCTTCATTCAATTATTGAAAATGTGCAAAGAAACAGAAACAATGAAACTGGCAAAGTGCTCTGCATTCTTAGGAACAATTTAGGCTAATTAGCATCAACTTCTCCCCCATTCATCATACCCCTTTAGAAATATAAACAAACTGTCAGCTCTAACCTAACAAACAGATCACTGAGCTACTTAACACAAATTATTCTTACATGAAAAGCTCCTTCTCAGGCAATATTCTCCTCTAGGGCATCTGGGAAGCTGAGCTATTAAAATTGAAGACATATGTTTCAGTCAAACTTAACTCCCAGATTGTAGCGATTGCTGTTGTGACAGTTTTCCATCAGCGTGCTGCTGCTGGCAATGTACCACAGACTTAAACAAAGCAATGCAACAACAGACTTCAATGATGCATGTTCATTTAGGACAATATCAATACCACCCAATTAGCATCCTACACCTAGAAGTGGAGCTATTAAAATTATTGCTTAGGTACGGCTCAAGTCTCAGGTTTCCTCTGGGGTTTCTTTTGGAATTGCAGATTCTGCCTGGTCCTGGGAGCTCGCAGAAGGCAGCAGCTATGCCTGTGTCAGCTAGAAGAAGAATTTAGAAATTCAAATCAAGCTGCAGAGGCAATGCTCTGAAGAGACCATAGAGGGGAGCACTGCTGTCACTCCCGGGTTCTGGCTCAAACTTCTTAGGTGCCACAAATAAAAGGATTGCTCTAAGCTAAAGGAAACAGGGAGGTTTGCAGAGCTGAATTCTACCTTAACACTACAATCCCTGCAGTACTTTGAAAGACAAAATACTAAGGATATACTTTCTTACCCAAAATACAGGTACTAAGTGTCCCCCTACTCTGTTCCTAAGATTGTTGAGGTAAAATTAAGATTTTCACCACTTCAGTACAATACTCAGCATTGGGTGTAAGCAAGAAATAAATACTGGCTGGGAGCTGCCTGTCTCACAGCTATTTGAAGTTTTGTGTCACAAAAATAAGCCTTTTCCAAAGCAAAACCAGGGAATATCCACCACTGCTTTTTAGAAGCACACACACTTATAACTCTACTTTGAAAACTCCAGAGATACCAGAAATAATCAGTATTGAGAAGCTATTGAATGAATTGTGGTTTTCTTTTCAATCTCTAAGAATTTTTCTACTTATTTCCTTAGCTCCCTTTCAACAGCCAGACTATTTCTGGCTTCCAAGGTAAAGGGTCTTGAATTAAGACATGACAGACACTTCATATAAAGGGTGATTTTACACCTGTTATGCAAACAGACTGGTGAGACTTGAAACTGAGTACCTAAGCAAAGGCTCTTGCCCATCTCATCAGAAGGGATCTCACAGCTACAGGCTCAACAAACCCAGAGACCTGGTGCTCTAGTTCATGTTTATCAAGAGAGAATGGAGAGGTCTTAAGAATCAGAGAACTAAACCTATTTCAGACATCATGAACATGAAATTGATGGTTCACAGTAACAAATCAGGGTTTTAAGATGGACAGAAACACTTGACACCTAAAGAGACACAAGTCACAATACAGAAACAATATTTGAGCTCATGTTTATAGATAAAACTGCTCAAAAGCTAGATGCAGATGTAAGAAACAGGATAAAAGCCTCATGAAAATCTCAGAGCTGAAGTGAAAGAAGTTAAAAATACCTGTCACACTTGAAGATAAAAACATTCCCAAGAAGAAGCTGAAGGATGATGGCACAGAAACCAAGGGGAAAAGCACTGAAGACAGGTGTAAGTTCTGCCAAGTCAGGAAGGAGGGCATGCTGCTTCAGCAGCTTCACTAGGAACAGGATATTAAAATCCCGTGGGCTAGAGGAACTAGAAGTGTTGTTTACACAAGACAGGGGCTGTCTTAGGGTCAATCGTTCTAAACTGTTCTTCAGCTACTGAAGAGAAGTGCCCAAGTCTCAAATACATCGATCCAAAGCAAGAATATACTCATGAAAACTTCCAATGCTGAAGTATAGTGTAAAGCAGAAACCTTAGGATTGTACCCTGTTCCTATAGGTACCATAGAGGGGGCTCCATATATTTTCTTTTTTTTTTGTTTCACTTAAAGAAAATAACTCTGCTCTAGAAAGAGGGGCATAGAATTAGATGCAAAAGGAACAGAGCAGCACTGAACAGTGCTTGACTTCCAGAGCAGGAACTGGAGGTACACCACAGGCATTGCAAGGGAAGTGTCAAGAGTTTAATTTTCCTAGTGTATGAAAAAGGATTTTTTTGGGTAAGGAGTGTTTTGTGCAGGACACTCTCAGGGGTCATCAACCAGGACCTTTTGTTACGTTACTGTAAAGCACACATGGGATAGGCCAACTGGAATATGAACCTTGGTCTGTAGGTGGCACACCCCTACTTCTCTTGATCCAGATATTAACAATAATTTTCCATATTTGCATCTAAAAAGCATCTAATGTACATGAATACAAACTTCATCTTCAGTTTTAATTGATGTCTCAGCAGCTCCAAAACTGTCCATACTGAAGTAGCTATATGCATGTGAACATGACTGCCTTATACAAATAAATATTAAATCACATCCCTAAAACTACCTCCAGATTAGCATCAGACTCTCCCCGAGCTCTGCTGAAGCCCACAGAAACTTACACACTGTATTTTCACCATCATGCTATATAGATCAAGTGTGCAACAGTCAAAGGTTATTATTTACACAGTTGTTCCTACTAGACTTAATTTATTCTTGCATTTTAAAGGGGGAGGGGGTTTTGTTGTTGGGTCAGAGATGTTTTCTTCCTGACTGCGGTGCCTTTTTAAGGCACAGCATCAAGTAATAGAAGCAGACAGGAAATGAGCATTGTTGCTCTCCAGAGGATGATTAAGCAAGTCTGCACAAGATCCCTGAAATTCCCACAAACAGGGGCTTATGTAACCTATGTTTGCAAAGATACTTTCTCTGAGCAGTGGAGTGTCTTCATGGCAAGAAAAAAGCTTTATAAGAAACTGCAGAACATGAAATAACTATAAAATAAAGCATGAGAAATGAAGTAAATTATTAGATACTTAGTACTATAGCAACTGATTCTGATTTACATTCCTCAAAATTCATCTTCATCAATAAAGTATCTGGGTCCTGCAGTCTCTTGCTTATGCAAATAAAGCATAAGGCACATTCCTTAAAACATCATCTGTAATCCTCTGGGATAAGTCCAGAGGATGGTTTTAATGCAAGTAGTCCAGATGACTTCCACAGACAGCTTCTGGGAAGAAAGCAGGGTCCATCCTTTTCCTCTCACTTATGCCCAGAGCAAAATTTCTTAAAAAAACAAGCTCTCAAGTGAAAAGAAGTCCCATAACATTTCACTTCTGTTAGGCCTTCCCAGTACAGCTATGGGTAGGTTGAAGCTATCCAGTATAGCATACTTTGCTTGAAAAATACACACATAAACCACTAAGATTTTCTGTCCTTTGCTAATTTGAAACAAAGTTCTGGAACGTGTTATTACAGAATTTTAAGCACATAGAAGTTATTTAAATTCAAATAAGGAAAATATTTGACTAGCTAGCATTAGAGGAGGATAGGCTATAATATAGTTTGATTTCTCTACCAATAAACATGTTGGGACAGAAACATTGAAAAAAGTTAAACTACACAGCATGATATATTAACTTTTCAAGTTATTTCACTGACAATTTCATTGCCCATTTGCAAAGATTTGCTACTGCAAAGGTAGAGAAGCCTGTGCAAACACAAGTGGCAAAGTTAACAACACTGACAAACCAGAACCCCAAGCTGTGTTCCAGCAGAACATCTTGGATGGTCTGAAAGTCAGCTATCAGCAAGTCTGATTTCTATGAACTAGATTATGCATAGCATTTTCATATTAAGAGATAAAAGCTTGGCATTTTAGGCATCAAAAACATTGCCCAGGTATACAAAAAATCACATACAGCTTATCCTTTTATTCCTAAAGATCTACACCTGAGTGATTAAGAGTGGGACTTGACTTGTGGGGTTGCTTAGTCACAAAAACTGAGCTAGAAGGAACGTCATGGGGCATTTTCCTGTGAAACAAGGTCATTCTTTCTATCCTGTTTTTTAATGAGCTGTTAAAGGACTCAGGTGATAAGACTTTCACCAATTCCTTCTTTCACAGCTTGTAGATCCCACTGCTTGCAAGCAATACCAATAGGTCATTCTTTTGAGCCTGGTGGTGCATTTTCAGCTCTTCCTCCACGTGTTATTCTTAGTCCAAAACCAATTAAGTTACAATACCAAATGGCCAAGACAGGCACGATAACGATTATCACAATAATGGATACTAAAAGGAATTACAGCATATCTATTTCATTCTACTTTAAAAAAAATGAGCAAAATAAAAAATATTAAACCTTTGGCTCAAACATCAAGAGCTGAAG
>VWZY01000771.1:42657-65612 GCA_013399075.1 Chloroceryle aenea | reverse complement strand
AGTCTCTTGCTTATGCAAATAAAGCATAAGGCACATTCCTTAAAACATCATCTGTAATCCTCTGGGATAAGTCCAGAGGATGGTTTTAATGCAAGTAGTCCAGATGACTTCCACAGACAGCTTCTGGGAAGAAAGCAGGGTCCATCCTTTTCCTCTCACTTATGCCCAGAGCAAAATTTCTTAAAAAAACAAGCTCTCAAGTGAAAAGAAGTCCCATAACATTTCACTTCTGTTAGGCCTTCCCAGTACAGCTATGGGTAGGTTGAAGCTATCCAGTATAGCATACTTTGCTTGAAAAATACACACATAAACCACTAAGATTTTCTGTCCTTTGCTAATTTGAAACAAAGTTCTGGAACGTGTTATTACAGAATTTTAAGCACATAGAAGTTATTTAAATTCAAATAAGGAAAATATTTGACTAGCTAGCATTAGAGGAGGATAGGCTATAATATAGTTTGATTTCTCTACCAATAAACATGTTGGGACAGAAACATTGAAAAAAGTTAAACTACACAGCATGATATATTAACTTTTCAAGTTATTTCACTGACAATTTCATTGCCCATTTGCAAAGATTTGCTACTGCAAAGGTAGAGAAGCCTGTGCAAACACAAGTGGCAAAGTTAACAACACTGACAAACCAGAACCCCAAGCTGTGTTCCAGCAGAACATCTTGGATGGTCTGAAAGTCAGCTATCAGCAAGTCTGATTTCTATGAACTAGATTATGCATAGCATTTTCATATTAAGAGATAAAAGCTTGGCATTTTAGGCATCAAAAACATTGCCCAGGTATACAAAAATCACATACAGCTTATCCTTTTATTCCTAAAGATCTACACCTGAGTGATTAAGAGTGGGACTTGACTTGTGGGGTTGCTTAGTCACAAAAACTGAGCTAGAAGGAACGTCATGGGGCATTTTCCTGTGAAACAAGGTCATTCTTTCTATCCTGTTTTTTAATGAGCTGTTAAAGGACTCAGGTGATAAGACTTTCACCAATTCCTTCTTTCACAGCTTGTAGATCCCACTGCTTGCAAGCAATACCAATAGGTCATTCTTTTGAGCCTGGTGGTTCATTTTCAGCTCTTCCTACACAGGTTATTCTTAGTTCAAAGCCAATTAAGATACAATACCAAATGGCCAAGACAGGCACGATAACGATTATCACAATAATGGATATTAAAAGGAATTATAGCATATCTATTTCACTCTACTTTAA
This sequence comes from Chloroceryle aenea, assembly GCA_013399075.1. Taxonomy (NCBI): domain Eukaryota; kingdom Metazoa; phylum Chordata; class Aves; order Coraciiformes; family Cerylidae; genus Chloroceryle; species Chloroceryle aenea. The sequence continues at coordinate 64,388 of VWZY01000771.1, read as the reverse complement.
AAAAATGACCAAAATAAAAAATAAACCTTTGGCTCAAACATCAAGAGCTGAAGGCACTTCTACAGTAGTGTTCTGTGGATGGTTTTGATCTCAATTCTTAAGAGTAAGTGACTTCAAGGAAGTTACACAGTGAATGTGAGCGACTCATCCTAAACAAAGTCAATAAGCCCAAGAACAGCATCTCCATAACATGTACAAAAAAGTAATTACATTGGAAGAGCTTTAAATTCAAAAAAGAGCATTTTTAGAACAGCCCTAAAGAAGAAAACTGAGGACACAACTGCTACAGAGCTAAAAAACAAAGCTTCAGAGATATGTAATGGTGGAAAGCAAACAATTACCAACCTATAGGACTATGAAGTGTCTAATAAGAGATGCTGCTTGCTTCATTCAGTTGTACACAAGCTTGCTGTGCTCCCTTAATACACATCTTTCCCACCTAAGGGAAAGAAAGGAATCCTAAAATAGATAATCCAAGTTATTTTGCCCATCATATCTTGATACAGCCCTTAGTACATTACTCAGAATAAAAGTTGATGAAGAAAATTTTGGTTCCTCTTAAGTCTAACGAGGGAATCCAGAGCTGAAAACCTATACCTTCCAGGTTGCATGAGCCTCTGAACTCAACAGATGGAAGCGCTGTTAGCAGAAGCATCAGGAAAATCCAAAGAGCTGCCAAAGCATTCCTCTTCTTCAGTCAGGATCTGCAGAGCTGCCAAAACCAGGGGTCAGGAACGGAGAACTGACAAATAGCACAAATGCTTTCCAAGCTGAGAGAGTCATGATTCTGGGGGTAGCTGAGCTCCCTAGTTGGACCTGCATAACTTGAACTATCTTGTCTTGTCTTTTTTTTAAAGCCATGGGTGGGGAAGCAGGCCCAAGGCAGCTTCTGGACTGAAAATCACTTATTTAGACTTTAAAAAACAAAACCTTTTTGCTCAACGGGTGCAGGGAAGATGGGCTCAGGCCAAAAGCCTGTTTGCAATTCTACCCTAGCTGACAGATGTTCTCTGAATGAAGGAAATTCTTGTTCATGCATTAAGGAGCTATCAAACATGGAAGCAAAGGGGAGTCTTCCTACAAAGTTCACTTGTGGGCTGCAGCAAACCAAGATGTCAGACAATTCAGTGACTCTTCTACAATTTCTGTTCCTCTATTAACTCGAGTGTATTTCCCCAGCTTGGTGCATCTGTAGGAAGTCAGGCTTGAGGTCTAAGAGAAGGTTTTTTTGCTTCTAAGTCTGTAAACTGGCTATTAAATGAACATGCAGGTAAAGATCTGTTAAGGACTAATTGAATCAGTTGAGATAGTGAATGCTGGTTAAAAATTGGTTAATTGAACCATATTGTTAAAAGCCATAGAGTTAACTAGGTGCTTTTAGCACTAAGCATCAGCCAAAGCAAGGTACTGAAGCTTGTGTTTTCAGTGTAGGCTGACTGATTCATGAAGCAGTAGAGGGATTCTAGGCCAATGAATCTTCTCTGAGGCATCTCTTATTTAAATCTGACCATTTTAACAGGGGACAAAGACCCAAAATGAGCCACTAAACAGCCATGCTATCCCTTATTTCCAGAGTCAAATCAAGAAAACTGTTCACAAAGTCACTGGAATCCAAAGTTACAGTGACAGAAAAGTAGTCTGAAAGAAGGGACAAGTGCAGAGTCTCCAGTAAGCTACCTTCACTACTTAATGTTCTAATACTATGAAGATGTGTAGCAGATTAAGCAGAGAACAACACTCTTGAAGCCTTAAAACAGAAGTAATCACTATCAGCCTTCAGAAGTATCCCACAAACACTCAAAAGAATTGACCAAGAGGAGCCAAGTCTGCTCATGTGCTATGTACACCCCAACAGCCATGAGCATTTTATTCTGAAATTGCCTCCTTGCCTAATTTAATGGCCATAAAGACAATTCACAGCTCTTTTGGTTTACACTTCTGTCAAAATGTCACTTGGAAAATGCCTATCAGAAGGAGAGATGCAATACATTCTACCTGACCCCCTGTTTTACTGACTACAGTAAAAACATGACATGAAAAAGTGTCACTGAAATGGATGCTATACTTGACTCATTCTGAGGTAATTGTTTCAGCTTTTCTCACTATGATCAGAGGAAGGGGCATTTATCCTGGTCTCTATGCCCTCACTCACCACATGTCACACTTTCAGGGTCTGAAACTGCTGCTTTGAGGCTAAATCCATAAAGATCATGCTAAGAAATGCTCTATGCCATTTCACCTGCATTCCATTCTTTGCCACGTTCAAGCAACACGCTGGGTTAAGGTGGGATTCCTTAGTGCTTGATTCACATACTGGGTAAATATCATTGAGATTCCTCAGAACTGCCAAAATCCAGGACTCAATTGAAGAGTTGCACTAGGCTGTGTCAAGGAAAGGGGAGAAACTTCCTTCAGTATCAGGCACAGGTGTAAGGCATCTCTTCTACTAGGCATTTGCAACCTGTCACCTCACCCTGGAATTAGATGCCTTCCCATTTGTCCCTCTTTTGACAGAGAAATGACAGTGATGGTACCCGTGAGCCAACAGGTAACCATTACAGCATCAAGGCCAGGGAAACTCATTCCTTGCCTGCCTTCACAATCTCCAGGAGACTGCCCTAAATGTTAAGCTGCAATAGAAGAACTGCAGAAGGCAAGTTCATAAATTCCCATCTGTTCAAACCAGTTCATTTTGCATAATTAAAGATCCATTTGATCAAAGGCCATATCCTATGGGCTAGTGGAAGCAGCACTCCTGTGGGAGGCAGGAAGTCCGGATTATAGTCTCAGCTCTGAGGAAACATTTAACACTTAAATTGAAACCTCCTTCCTTCTTCCACAGTCAGTCATGCTTAGTTTAAGCAGCACACCATCTTTCACAGCCCTTAAATAGTTCAGTCAAAGGTCTTCAGTACTTCAGGCTGAGAGCATAAGATGTTCCCCACAACTTGAAGTAGGCAACATCCTACCTCAGTGTAATGAATAATGCAAACTTCAATTTTTACAGGCACATAAAGGAGCTGAACCCAAGTCTTTTATCAGTCAAGTGATCTAACACTGGAAAGATGGCAAAAGGCAATGCAGGGGAACTACCTTTCTTTCCACTATGGTTTATAGACAGCCTGATCTTCCAAAGCATCTCCAAACCCATCTGCTGAAGAGATGAATGATGCCTATTGACACAATCCTAATACATCCTGGCCATGAGTAAGCCTCCAGATGGAACATTTCAATAATCAGTTTGCTAGTCCTAAAACTGAGCTCCAATTCAAATGAAAACTGAAAGAACATTACAGAACCCAGTCTACAAAACTGACTTAAATTTAAATCTTCAAGGTCTGTAGACTGTCTCAAGAATGTTTACATCTAGTATTTCAGCCAAACAGTTCTGGTTTGTTTTTAAACATATATGTACATGTATCCCATCCAGGCAGGTAAGTGTTAAAAGCAAGGGGAAAACAATGGGAGGTTAAAGTATGCAATGCAGTAAGAATGTTTAGCATGCCCTGACACTCCAATCCCCACCCCCCTCCTCCCCCCCATAGGCATCTAATTGTTTGCTTTTCCTCCTACATACAATAATGAAGTGAACTACAATCAAAGTGTGATGACAAATGGTCCCAGGGTTTGCATTCTTCCAAAAACACTGGCATTTGTAAACCAAGAAAGATAGATGTAATCAACCACCCTCATACAAGAGAAGGATCTGGAAGAGTATGTTGGCAAAATCTTCAAACCACATTAAGCACTAATTTGAAAGCATGTTTGAAAGGAAGAAAGCAATGCATCTAATACCAGTTTATTTGTGTAACAACAACTAGAAACTGAACTTGATAGACGTATTTTGAAAGATGGAAACAATTAAAATACATTAGTGATCTAAACAGGCACTGTATTTTAAAAGAACAGAACACTAAACAATCAAGGTTACACATACCCAAGCTTTGTTGACAAATCCTCACCTTCCCTTCATCTGCTAATAGTCAGTACTTGTACTACATGGAAACATTGCATGTGTGTGACAGAAATTCACAAAAGCTGGATTTCCTATTTGCCCATGGAAAGGGTGATATTCTCATGAGGGAAAAACAAACACACAAACTCCACAACACATCAGCTGCGTGATGGCAATTGTTCTGCCTCCAGCATGAAAAGCTTTGAGCCTTCTGTCCAAAAAACAACGTGCTGCTGACCAAGCTGCACCATATCATCAAGGTAACCACTAAACAGTCAGCTGTAAATCAAAATGGACCAAGTGTGCTGAGAGAACATGTTACTCACATCTTTGTCTTTGTAAGATCTTGACCAGAAGTGGAAAGAACTCAGAACAAGATTGGATTTAGGGAGATAATTAAAATAGGTATTAAATATTTGAAGCTACTTCAAACTCAAATACAACTTAAATTAGGGATTAACAACTTGCACTGTTTGATATGCAATTCTTCAGGTTTCTGGACATCAACACCACCTTCAAAACAAGATCAAGTTACTCCAAAGCCCAAGCATCAGCTGTTAAAAAACCAGAGACATCTTTAGATACTTTTGACCTTCTTCAGTCTTACCAAGCCACCATAAACACAAGCTGCAGAAAACATTGGCACATCTTCATAACCTGATACTTCCTCTCCTTTTTTTTGCACGCTTTGATGAGCAGCAAAATCAGTATTTCTAAGCATCATCATTAGTATAACATTAGCACACAAGGAAATTAATAGCTCATGCCCAAGCTACTGCTGCTAATCTTCTGAAACCAGCCAACAGTGGTTATGGCTGCTCCTAGTCCTGAGGATTTCACATGCAGCTGAAACTTGGCCATAAAGGAGGATGACAGAGCTAGAGATTTCTGGACTGGGTTTTGATCTCTTTGTTTAACATGAGGCATGCTTTCAATTATTAAAACTGACCTTCCACTAAAGCTAATTATATAAGCTATGTAAATGTTTTAAAAGGCCATGTTAATTAATACTCAAAAAATAATCAGTGCAAATCAATCACTGCTTTGGAGACCCAAAGGAAAAAAATCAATATATCAGAATTTTCCAATGAGGTGCAATATTTACAGCTAACACACAAGAATAAAACACCAAACAAAAACTAGAGGTAGTACTACTAGAGGTAGTACTAGTACCTAGTTCCTACCACTACAGTACTTGAATTTTGGGAACAAAGTGGTGGTAATGACCCATGAAACAGCTTCATTGTTCATTAAAAAGGTTAAATAGTAAAAAACTGAAGACAATACTAATAATCAACATAAAATCACCATTGATACAGTGAGTGGACAGGTTTCAAACAAACAATGCCATCACACTCCATCCTACACCACTGACACACCTTGCTGCACATGGTCTTCAGCCAGTCCTCAGGAAATTTGTACTTGAACAGAGAAAATGAAGTTGCAAAATGAGACTTGGACAAGCAACAGAGAATCAGTACTAGGAATCTAAATGATATCACCTTTTAAACATTGATGTAATGAACAAACTTCAGACAGATCTGCCTTTATAAGATCAGAGCCATTAGAGAAACAAGTAGACAGTACACCATGAACACCAGCATACACTTGGCCCCTCTTCCAACCCTGCTTCACTTTTTTTTAACAGTTATTCAAATGTCTTAAGTAGCAGACTTCACTTAAAGATAAGCTAGGTAAGTTCTGATAGTAATAAAAGCATAGCCCTTATGTGGCAGGGCTTGTAAAACTACCACTGTTAATGTGAGTTGAGAGGAATGAAGAAACAAAATGCATAAATCATTAATGGTTATAGATTATATTCTTTCTACTGTCTATGCCTTCATATTTCCCAGAATATTGAGCTCTACTCATGATTTAGTAAGTGCTCAGAGTTACACAATTCTGTATTCTAATAGCTGTGTGAATCACCAGGATGTAGATTAACAAATGGACAGAATTGTTCAGAGTCAGAATAAAAGTGTACAGTGAAGGCAACCGACTGCAAGAGTGATACTAGAGGGAAGGAAAACTAGAGGGATGCAGTGGGCACTGCATCCACAGGTGCAAGGCCACCAAGGTCAGCATTTGGCTGCTCTCCAAACACCAGGCCAAAGTTCCAGGTGTTTGAAGGCACTGCTCCAGCTCCACCAAGAACACATTTGCATTCTAGGTCTTCAGAACACAAACCTGGGGATTACTGAAGCCAGGGAAGTAGTGCCCAGGCACCTGTAACATTAGTATAATTTTCATCATTACTATGAAAGCCTGAAATGTACAGACTATGAATGGCTCAAGAGCCAAGTTTATTCCATTTTCATCTAGAACACAGGCAATATTCTCATGTGAAAAAGTTATTCTTAAGTAATTTATTCAAGTTTTGTATAATAGACCTTTTCACCTAATCATACTTGTCTGTAACACCAATGCACACTGATCTTTAACTACTTCCAGGAGCTTAATTTCAGTATTTTTGTCATAAAGCATACTTAGCTTCCAACAGAAAATACTGCACATCCCACAACCCTGCATCGTTTAGCTCCTGGTTGAACACAAACTCAGCAGCACCACAACAGACTTGGTGTCCTCGTAAGCAATTTGCTTGTCTCCAAACAAAACCAGAGAAGCACAACACTGCCATCTCCACCTTGAGGAATGAAGTACAAGTATGACACAAAAAGATGACAAAATACAGCAAACCAGAACATAAAAGCCTCTAAAGCTTTTACGAGGAAATTAGGATAAAATACTGTGGGGCAGAAGTAAATTTGACCAACCAGCATAGCAGCAAAACATCAAAATCAGAGCGTGTGAGCTAAAAATGCAACTCCCTCGTGTTTCCAGCCTCAGCCCACGACCTCAAATGACCAGCATCAGAAAGGCAAGAGACATTTCAAAGTGCTTCTATGCCATGGCTCATTGGTCAGTGTTCCAGATCAATACACACTGAGATTTTTTTTTCTAGGGATGGATTTAAGCACTGGGAAGCTGGCAGCCAGTGACTCATCTGCTCTAGCTGCAGTTTGCTGGTTTCCCCCCACACCCACCCCCGGTCAAGTAGGTATACACTGAGAAAAGTGCAATATGAAGCCTGAAATACATTCCCCAGACCCTAAACTCTGTTTAGCATATGTTCATCAGCACACCAGTAGTATAAAGAAGTTTATTAAGCTCTTTCTTAAAAGTGGAGTGGAACCTTTCTTCCCTCTTAATCCTCACACAAAGCTGAGCAAACCCCTTTTTCCTGGGGTGGATTATTTGAATAATTATCTTCCTTTAATGGTATTTGTTAAAGCTTCAGGTTACCTGAGAAGCAGGTCCTGCATGGGTAAAGACTGAAGCTGACAAACAGCTTCATTAAGCTACCACAATAGAGCAAGCAAATGAAATTGCTGATGTCTGTTAAGATGTGGGTGAAGTTCAGAAGTAGAAGTGTTCTTGGCACTCACTTCAGCCTGATGAAACAGGTAAGTGACACAAGCCAGCTACTGCCAGAACCATTACCTGCTCTTCCCCCACGGAGAAATCCTGCCAGCTCCCGCAGTTCAGGCCAATAAACTGACAGCAAACTAACTACCAAAAGCAATTATGCTTCTGTCACTTAAGCTCCTTGGATCAGTTCTGCAGAAGGTGAGCATCAAAGAGTCTGCTTGGTCTAAGGGGCTGTCCTGACCCTAAACAGTGACACTAACACAATAAAACCAGACAGAAAAATAGCACCACATCTTCACTCAATAAGGAGCATTGCAACAGAAGAATGTATCAGTTTAAATGCACTCAAGTTTGTAAAAATTTTAACCTAGATAAGTGACAAAAAAGCCACTGAGATGACAGCAACAAGTAAAATAAGCAACATTCTCATGGGTAGCCTTTGGCTCCAGAAAGAAACTGGCTTTGTACAAGTAACTTTGTCACTACCCATGACACGAGCTAACTGCAATAGCAATTAAGTGGAAAAAATATTAAATATCCGCCTGACAAACACCATTTCTAGTGTTTCAGTTTGGAAATTGTTGCTATACAATAAGATCATACATGACTAACCCAATCAAGGAACAGTTTGGAGAGGAAAGTTCCAGGAAATGAGGAAGTTCAACATACAGAAAGTTCATGGTTAGTAAATAAGGAACTTTCTCCAAGAGACAGTCTAGAAAGCTTGAGTTTATTGCTTTAAGCATCAGAATGATCAGAAGGAACTGACTGGATATATTCATTTACTGGCTAGAACAGGTATGAAGCAGCTTAGATCATTTATTTACTTAAATTGTAGATAAGAAAAAAAGACCCCTGCCAACTGTCACGGTTTAGGGTCAGGGTGGCCCCTTAAACCTACATCAAGAAATGAGGGAGAAGTAAATGTGTGCTGGGCACTGAACAATGCAAGAAAACTCATGCTCAGTCCTGCCCTAGAAGACAGGATTCAGCTTCTAACAAAGCCAACTGAAGATCTCTACATACGGGATGCAAATCCCAATAGAAAATGGGATAAATTGAACAAATCCCATCTAGGATGAAGAATAACAGACATCCATAGAAGCTTCCCAGACAAATACTGACAGCCCTCTTCTGTTGCATTTCAAGTCTAAGCAAGGAATCCAAGCTGAAACACCAGTGCTGTTAGGGAAATGTAAATAGGTTCAGACAGAAGACAGGTTTTTGCTCACTGAATACAATAAACTCAGGAGAGGTTTTACTAAGCTTACAAAACCCTGTTCCTCAGTCAGCAAGACTCCCATTTACAGGCTGATTACAAATAAGAAACTATTTCCAGAATCTTTGGCAAAGGGCCAATGAAGCCTGGTCCAAAATACCTGTCAATGCAACTTGACATATTTAACTTGGGGTAAGGAAAGTCAAATACTAAGAAGGATTTTGAGAATAAAAGTTCTAGAACAGACCAGGAAATAACATAAAGAACCCTACAGAAATGAAAAGAGCTGGCTAGAATTCTCAGCTTGTTACAGGTTTGGGGTTTTTTCACCACAGATATAAACCAAGAATGCAGACTAAGAAAAATACCATTAATTAGCCAGCACAAAAGCCACTTCCTACAGGATTGGGTTCTCTAAATAATAGTAAATTTCCAACATTTTGCCCTAATGTCCAACTGCAGGTGAGATTAAGTCTTGCACAGGACTTCATAGAGACACAAGTTAATGGATTGGCTCAGATTTACAAGTAACTTTAAAAAATCCTACCATTTCTAATGGAGTTAGAATCAGTAGTGTAGGGGAGGTGGGATCTTTGGAGGACATCTGGTCCAACGCCTTATCAAAGATGGACCAACTACAAAATTCAGACTACTCAAGGCTCTGTTTAGTCTGCTATTTCAAAACTTTATTACAAACTAAAGGTTTCAACTTGCATATGTAATGAGATAGTGCTCATCCTTAATTGCTGTGATTAGCCTCCATGTCACAACAGTTACCACAGAAGTATTTATGATAGTTTAGATTCTGGATTTTTTTTATCAATGTTATTTAAAATTACTCAATTTGCAAAGGAAAATTTTGAACTACTTTAGAATAAAATGAAAACTATTCCAGTTTAATTTTTTTTCCCCTATAAGCAGGTCTATTCCTGTACACACAGAGGGAGCAGCCACAGTTTGTTGACAGGTTGGACACAACAGGATAGCTGATGAAGATCTGGTACAGGTTTGGAAGAGGTTCAGGGACAGTGTAACTTGCCTTGATTTCAGTGGAATTAAGACACAGACCTAGAAAGAGCTCAAGAGTGAACCTAGTTTTGCAGCCTGGTGAAAACATACTCTTCAAAAATAGGATCTTTCTTGTTCCCTGAGCTACAGTCCAAGCCAAGGAGCACCCCAATTCTTTCACTAGCTTCATGAATCTCCTGAATCTGTTCTGAATTGTTCAATAAGCCTGAGACACCCAGTTTTTGCTTACGAAGAAAGCAAGCAGTCTAAATCTCATCCCTAGTCAAAACTATTTATACTACAAACTTGAATACTGAAAGGTTTACAAAACAATTAGCAAACACATAAAATATGCTCAAGTTTTACAAACAGTTCAATCATCATACAAAATGTAATACAGGGATTTAGTGCTGTCTGACTTTAATTTCATAACCATAGAATTGTAGTCAAAATAAAGACAAAGCAAGCTATCCCTAATTCAGTTGCATTAAGTAAGGTGCCAGCCCTATTGATGTCCCACTGAAAAGGGGTTTTATACAACCCTCATTCTCTCAGTTTTTCAATTCATCACAAGTTTTGCAATTAAGGTTCTAGGTGCAACTATGAAGAGGAATTAAAATATAGGAAATAAAGATTAAGACCAGAAATCTTAAGGCTGGAGTTGGCAATAATTGATGCCATCTCTACTTCACTACAGCAGTTATCCCTGAAGGATGCTACCCCCAGTCAGCACACAGAATGCATCCACCTCAGTCTGAGTAGTAGAGTAGCATTTAGTCTTTAAAAAAAAAAATTAGAGGACACTAAAGATGCACAGATAAAGAAACAANTCTTAAGGCTGGAGTTGGCAATAATTGATGCCATCTCTACTTCACTACAGCAGTTATCCCTGAAGGATGCTACCCCCAGTCAGCACACAGAATGCATCCACCTCAGTCTGAGTAGTAGAGTAGCATTTAGTCTTTAAAAAAAAAAAATTAGAGGACACTAAAGATGCACAGATAAAGAAACAAAGGACAAGGAGACAAAAAACAAAAATAACCCCAATTAATGCAGTTAAAACCATCCCTTCCTCCTCTCTCCCAGGATTATGTATGGCCCTGCTTCTCCCCAAGTTGTATAGAGCATCCATAGCAGCCCAGGAAACATGTCTGCTTTACTTACACGTGTCTATCTTGAGGCACCAGGAACAAGAAATCACTGCTGCAAATCTCACCACACCAGCTGAAGCCTTCAGGGGAAATACTCAAGTAGCAAAAGGAGATTCATGCATAAACAAGAAATAGTCTAATACTGGGTATCTACATGATAACTGATTACATGAGAAGATAGTGAGCATTTAAATAAAGGCATTATGCCTTCCTTTCACTGAAGTGCATTGATATGGAGACAAAGGAAGAGCTTATTATATGATGCAAGGTAAGATCATACTGCACAAGCTTCAGAAGAGTTGTTTAAATCACTTCAGCACCACTAAGCACTGACTCTAGGGCTGCAGGACTAACCAAATGAAGAGTCCAACTCAAAGTGTTGTGTCAGTCACTCAATAGTCTTGCAACACTTCTAAAGCACATTTCTGAATGTAGAAAATCTTTCTGTAGACCATATCTAACAACATAAAACTATTTCATCAGTAAAATTCTTAGTTTTCTGAACTGTCCCTTATCTTCCCACTAACAATTTTGCCAAGTGACACTTTTAGAGGATGTTTAAGGCCTATCTGCTCCAAACTGACTGCTTTTTGCCTCTCAAGTCTTCCAAAGATACAAGTGGCTGTATAAACTTTTTTCAAACTAACTTCTTTCTTCATACTCATTTTCAAAACCTACTTTTGTTTAGAGCTTATAGAATCCTTCTGCATATTACTTTGCTGCCAGAAATATTTGAATTTCTATTAAGTACAGTATTACAGAAAGTTGTATCAAATTCAATACAGGGTAGACCTCACCTTTTACACATTTTTCCAGATCTATAAACATTGATTGAATTCCTGTGCAGATAACAATAGAAAAAGTCCCATTTAAATACCCTTCACGTGACCAAGGGGCCACATTTTTAGTTCTTCTGTGAATTACCAAATGTCATCCCAATTTTATGCAAAACTGTTAAAATTAATTTTTAAAAGAACATTTTCCTTCTATGTCTGTTAGCACAATACTTCAGTTACAGTTACAGATGGAAGAATTCCAGCCACCTAGTTTAACTAAACACAGTAAAAGCCAGTGTTGCCCCCATCAACTTGAGAAGCCTGAACAGACACTTTTTGTATCTCAAGCAATACATTTTCAACAGGTCAGTTTTGCTAATTATGACAAATATTGAAGACTTTTTCCAAAGTGTTGTTCACTGTCACATGAAACTATCAGAGCCATGCACACCATGATGTTAACAGCAGCTTGGGAGAAACTGGTACTTGTTCTAAACCAAAAAGCAATGAAAATGGGAGCCTCTGTTATATCCTATTATGCAGTCTTCAAGTGATAAGTTCTATCAGAGTCTTTAACAAGTTTGGGGGAAGATATAAATGACATGGTAAATTTGCTTTTGAATTCAAAGAACTTGGAAAGGAGTCTGTTTTCCATTTAGCACTACACCAAGAAACATCATTTTCATTCATAATCAGACATTTTGTGCTTTTAAGAGTCCCCTGAAATAAAATCTACTGAACTCTAATAACTCTTTAAAAAATGAAACTGTACCTTTTCAACATAAATCTTTCAAGACTTTCTGCACTCCTCCACAATCTAACATATAAGGAAAGATTTTAAGGAAAATTTAATCTAGTGTCCAAATACAACTTTACTTTAAACATGAGGTCATCTAAACATCTGTCTCCAATACATCCCTAGGGATTTAAATCCAAAGTCTGCTAAACATGTACAATCATTTTGAAAATAAATAACAGAACAAATTTAGTCTTGATTATGATTATCATGCTTTTTAAAAGGAAACATTTTATTCTAATAAGAAAAGTCTGAACTAATTTAAACTTTATGGACATTAACTTAGAGTTTCATACTCTAAATAAGACATTTCTTTCCATTTAGTCTAGCCTCTAACAGCATTCATTGCTTCATACTTGCAGAAAGCCCATATGCTTTCTTCCTCCAGTGGAAATGTCTAGACAATAAAGCTATATTTCTTATCACATTACATATTTTTCAGAAAGGAGAAAAGTTTGCTGACAAATCACCAGGAGAGATTGTTTCTTTTTGTCTTCTAGGCTAGCTATCATCATACTTCACACTAAGGAGGAATAAGCCAGCCAAAGCATATTGCTTTTTGATACTTATTTTCTTCACTGCTTCAGAACATCACAGCAGCAGCTGTTCCAAGCAAGAACTGTCTCATTGCCCAGGCAGCATTACAGTGAAACTGTTACCTAGGAAAATTAACAGCTACAGGGACTAATTGGCAACTGTGTCTCCCGTTTAAACAGCCCCAGTTCCATTTAGAACCTAATCTCATTTAGCAGATCAGAATGAAGCTCTCATCCATACACCACCATACTTTCAAGTCAGTCCCATCACTTTGGTTCTTTAACCACAAACTTGGGAAGAAGTGAAGAGCAGGACTGTGACCACTCAAAGGTCTCAGGTTCTTCCAGAAGTCTTTTCAGACTACTGCTGATCCCTTTACATAATCATGATAAGGATTATCATTTGATAAGGAATGGGTCCAAGGGTAAACCAGTAGAGCAGTCCAGAAGCTACCAAGGATACCATCACAGAAGCACCTGAAGAGTGCTTGGCACAGTGTTTAGAATGCACAGCATGAACAAGGCAGACACTCTTGTTCACACTATTAAGCAATTTGGACAAAGCTATGGTGTCTATACTCTTACAAGATCATGCTGACTTGTCAGCATCTATAGCAAGGCAGTGCTTTGGAAAACGAATTCTTCTAACAACCTATAAGCAGCCTGATGCTTTGGTTTCTACTTGGTGCCACAAGGTCGTGTTAAGCACACATGTATACACCAGGACACGCAAGGCAGCATTGCAAATCTGCCTGCAGAGAAGAATAACCAACCTAAAATAGCTAGGGTATCATTCCTGACCTCATGCCTTTCTCCAGAAAATCACAAGAACTAGAAAGTTTGATAGTGTTTTGGGTACTTAAAGCCTCGACATCATTTCAAGTTTTAATGCCACAACACTAAGGGTAAGATTTTGATTAGAAGTCTAATTTAAAAATAAAACTTTCAAGACTTGAAACCAAATCACATCCCTTTTCCACAAGCTGTTAAAGACAAGTATCACAAAAGCCCTAAGAGTTAAATTTGGGTTCTCTGTCTGATGATGGCATTTGGAACCATCATTTGGGTGCTTTGGCTGTTTGGTGGGTTTTGTTACAGTGCCCTTCATGTTTTACCATGTTCAGCATGCTGTCTGCAGTCAGCTGAAAAGAAGTTGAGCTATGTTTACTACATACTCAAAATATATAGTAACTTTGAATAAGCAAGCCTATAGCTATTAAGAATTATCAGTAATAGAAAAGCAAATGAGTTGTTGCTTTTGCAACTTAAGTCTGTTGCAAAAGCACTCAGGATTATTTCACTAGAAGTGAAATACAGTAAATCTTTCTCAAACTAAAGGTACTACTAAAATTCTCATTTTGCTTTCAAGGAGTGTTGCTGCTTGGGGACACCAGCTGCACCTCAGCACGCTTTAGTGTAATAAAAAGAGCAAAAAGCCCAGGAAACCAGGATAGCACCCTGATCTGGGAAACAGCCCATTGATTAAAGGCTGAAAGATGACCCATGAACTATGTTCCCTGACCAAAATAAAAGTATACTGAAAAGGATCCAGAGGAAAACCAAAAGCAGCTGTTAAGTGTACTTCAGTGACTGAAAAGCAGATCTAAAGGCCAATTAGTTTCCTTCCCCACCGTACAGGTGGGACTTAACATTCAGACTCTCAGGTAACCATGTTTCCTCATCAGAAAGGCACTGCTGTAGATGACTGAAGCCTTAGAGATCATTTCAGCAGCACCAGAAACATCCAATTGCCAGGAGCCTCCCATAAAAGGCAGGCTGTAGCAAAACCAGCAGGGACTTACCCTGCGAGTATTCAACTTCCAACACAACCAAAGCAGTTGACCTGTACTCCAGACTTTCAGTACAGAAGCTACTATTTATAATGACCAGTATTTAACACTTTCTTGCCCAAATGATAATTAGGCATCAGGGAGTGAGAGCTTCTGATTATAAAAACAGTGTTGATTTATTTTATCCCTCAACAGAACCAGTGATGGTTTCCACGGGCAGCAAATGCCAATTCATCTTCTCAGAGGGGAAAAAGTTAATCACATATTTTCAACTCCAGCTGAAGCAGAACAGATTTAAGGACTTTATTTTCAGGTATCTGCATCTTAATCATACTTGTAAATACAGTATTGAAAAATTCTCTACACCAATATGATCTTTGCTTGCAAAGATATCAGCTTCTCAGAACTGCCTCTGCAGACAAAACATTTGACTATAAACTGCAACAGGGATGCTCTAGTATTATTTCAGCTCTATTTTTCTTTATATTTATGACACATACTGTTCAATAATATTCTTTACCTTAGAAATCTGACAATAAATGTTTAGAGTTGCAGCAAAATATTTAGGGCTTGCTCTGAAGTGTGTATCTTCAAGCTTTTATGCTTTGCTGTAAATCTCACTTCTGCCAATACTTAAAGCTCACAGCCTTTCAGCAGCATTTAACACAGTAGCCTTCACTTTGTTTAGAGGTGTGCATTAAGATTTTTGCAGTATTATGCAAAACCAATGACAAAATAATTGAGACAAATTCCTCACTTAGTGGAAACCAGCAGCTGCACATGGAGTCCACTGGGTCAGAAGTTTACAGCAAGTTTCTGCTTTATATGTGGTATCTTTGCCTCAGGACCATCTTTTGATCTCTCTCCATGATAGATCACCACGTACAGATTTTGTGGTGGATTTAAGGAAAGAAATTCAGTGCCATAAGGTCTGTAAGTACACATTTGATGGCAGCATTCATTGATCATTATTGGTTATATATCTTTAAGCCTTGCTTTCACACAGAGCCCCAAATGACATATGCTCATCTTGCCTGCAACTGCTTAAACAGCTTTTTAGTCATCTTCCATGCATAGGAAACACCACATTTAGCATCTTTCTGTAGTATTACACTGCCATCTCGTGGGTAGTAGAGCAAATAAATATAAATAACCATTACTCCCTTTGAGGTTTGGGGGCTGGTTTTGTTAATTTTTGTCTGGTTTCTTTGGCTTCTTTTATTGGCTTAGGGGGGAGCATTTCTTTGAGGAAAAAATACTTAGACTAAAACCGATAGAAAATGTATAACCTCTCAAAACCCTCAGGCTTACACACACAAAACCTTCAGTATAAGTGTCTTATTGCACACCCAAAGAAAGTCCTGTGCATGAGAAGTTTTACCCCACTGACTAACATGCTGGACTAAAAGCTTGGCCAGCAGCTTTCTTCCCCCAGTGTTTTCTCCTGGGACAAAGACAATGAGGCAGATGAGTCTGCTGCAGGATACCACAGCAAGGCAACACTACCTTAGCTTGAAGTTTAACCCCCAATTTCAATGAGCAGTTTGTTACAAGGAATTTGAGTCCACAGAGCAAAAACTCTTCTATTCAAAGTCCCAGCTTCTCCAAAGTACTAAGCATAGAACAGGTGGCATAACATCAAAAGCTAGTAACAAGCTAAGGCTTTTCATATTACATACATGTAAGGATTAGTGAAATTTCAGTTTGAGAGGCTAGAAGAAAAGGGGAGGATTAGACACTGAAAAAAGTTTTAAATGTTGTAGTAGGTGTAATAGATCCATTCACAAGGTAACTGCAACTGGTTGATCTAATGGCATTCTTCATACCTTCAGCTAGCTGGCTGCTGCACTTCCCTGCAGCACAAAGGTATGTTCCCATGGCATGAAATATGCCACTTGACCTCTTTAAGTGCTCAAGAGACCAAAAAAATCAATAATTCAACCATACTGACTTCAAAACTAGCATCAGTTTCTGTGAGCTTCCCCAGTGGTTGTCCCTTATTCCTAGGGACACGCTGAAGTCACTAACAATCCTGGACTGTCTTCCCTCTCTGAACTGTAGAATGATAAAAGCAATAGGGTTTGCATAGACCTTGCAAAGGTATCTTACATTTTCTCTTTGGCACATTTTGTGCGAGATGATGGTTTGCATAGAAAACAGAAATGTTTCAAGTCTTAGCTTCCTGCTTGTTCCAATGTCCTCCAGATTCCTAGGAGCATACTTGAGGAGGTTCAGGATATCCAGCTTACACACATTTAACATTTCAGTCTTCTCTTCAGCCAAAGTTCTTCTACCCATATTGTCAACCAAGCAACTTCACTCCAAAGCTTTAAGTCCAAAACCAGGTAGCAGACTACCAAATTCTCAGCCTAACAGAGAAAATTGGCTTCACTGGTAGGAGCAAGTGAATTCCCTCAGACCACTTTAACTGACAATTATGTTAAGGAAGTTTCCTTGAAACTAATATTTGACCACCTCCAACCCTTAGTTTTTTTAATATAAACAGTCTTTTTGAACATGTAAAGTGACAAGCACTGGCAGTGGATGACAATGAACATGTACTGAGGTCTCAGATAATATTTCAGCCTTAACAGACTACAGAAAGAGGAAGGTTTAAGCACTTTGTAATATTATGGGTTCAAGTCACGATAGTTACAAGATTCAGCTAAGTACTTATCTAGTTGAAATTACCTCTGAACATTTATTGTTTTACTAGCATGTGAATGCAAATTACATGTCTTAAAATCATTTTATTCTGACTTTCCCATATTCATTTTGCAGTGCGACAACAGTTTGTGTTCATTTATTAAATGGAATTGGGAAAAGACACACTGAATTACAGCAGAAAAGTACTTAAAGATCAGTTCAATATTACAGATTTGAAAAACATATCTTTGTATTTGTTGTATTTACCACTTATTCATATATTACATAAATTCTTTAAAGTTTTAACTTCAAATTGAAAATATTTATTTGCAAGTGTATGGAAGAAAGAGGTGAACATACAAACAATACCAATTAAATTATATTAATGTTACCTGTGGTTTCAGCTAATTATCTCCATCAGCTTTGTATGCAACACTATTTAAATTTCTGCCTTTTCCATATAGGCAGGCAAAATGAGAATTGTTTTGATCCTTTGAATTAGGGAAACAATTCTGCCTGTGACTTGAACCCTGCAGTGACAGGACTTCTCAGATTTATAGCAGTGGTTCTAACAGCTAAGGAAATCAGCTAGGTATTCCCAAGTTGTTCTCATTGCAGTTCTTGCAGTTTAGAGTTTATTTTCCATGCAAGAATCAGAACCATGGGAGCCAACTGAATGCCCACAGGAAGAACAGAAGCCAAGACTGCAACTGTTCATAGGTGATCAGGCCCAGTCAGCGTGGATTTAAGATGGGTCCTGCTTGACTAACACATTCCCACAGCATTCTCCTGGATAAACTGCCTGCTCATGNGCTCATGGCTTGGATTGCATAAACTTTAGTGGACTAAAAAATGGCTGATTGCTGGCCACAAAGTTGTGAAGAATGGAATTAAATCCAGTTGGCAGCCAGTCACAAGCAGTGTTCCCCAGGGCTCAGTGTTAGGGCCAGCTCTTTAATATCTCTATCAGTGATCTGGACAAGAAGATCAAGCAGACCCTCAATAAGTCTTCAGATGGCACCAAGCTGGGCAGAAGTGCTGATCTGCTTGAGCATAGGGAGGCTCTTCAGAGGTATCTGGACAAACTGGATGAATGGTCTGAGGCCAACTGTATGAAGCTCAACAAGGCCAAGCACAGGACCCAGCACTTGGGTCACAAGAATCCCATTGCAACACTACAGACTTGGGAAAGAGTGGCGGGAAGACTGCCCCGACAANTCCCCAGAAGAAAAAGACCTGGGGATGTTGGTCAACAGCCAGCTGAATGAGCCAGCAGTGTGCCCAGTTGGCCAAGACCACCCATAGCATCCTGGCTTCTAGCAGAAATAGTGTGGCCAGCAGGACTACAAAGTATTGTCACCCCTATAGTCACCACCAGTGTGGCTGCACCTCAAATACTGTGGGTTGAGAGAAGTTTCACAAGGAACAGCTGAGAGAACCAGGCTTGTTTAGCCTGGAGAACAGGAGGTTGAGGGGAGACCAGACTTTATCACTTGACAACTATCCGAAAGGGGGTTGTAGCAAAATGGGGGTCAGTTTATTGTCCCAAGTAACAAGCAATAGGACAAGAGGAAACAGTCTCGAGTCACACCAGGGAAGGTTTAGGTTGGATATTAGGAAAACTTTCTTCACTGAAAGGGTTCTACAGAACTGGAACAGACTGCCCAGGGAAGTGGTGGATTCACCATCCTTGGAGGTATATTAAAGATATATAGATGTGGGACATCATCTTGCTGAGGGCCATGGTTTAGTGGTGACCTGGCACTGCTGGTTTAACAGCTGGACTTGATCTTAATGGTCTCTTCCCAACCAAAGCAATCCTATGATTCTATTTTTAAAATTGAGTTCATCCTCAGGAAGCAGAGCTTTCAATTTAGTATGAAGTCAAATTCTAAGCCATGCAGAAGCAGATGCATCCCTTATCACAGACATGAAGTACACATGAAATCTTCTCATGCTTGGGTTTCACAGTTCAATTATAGCTGAGAACCATTCAAGCTGAAGATAAACATACAAATGTCCAATGTCCATACAAACATACAATGGTATGTTTAAATCTTTTCCTTTACAACACTGATTTCATTTCTCCTTCCTTCAGCATGCCAGTATCTTCCATCAGTACTGTAGAGGGTCATGATTGATTTCTTTCTTTCCTCTTCCCCTGTCTTTATTAAGTCCATGAACAAGTCTAGTCATCTTCCATAAAGCTTCAAAAATCCCTTTCTGCCTGTTCTGACAGCTTACACTTATCTAATAATTTTCCACTCGACCTAGCAGAATCACTTATCAGATCCTTTTGCATCAGACATGCAGATGCTAAATAGCCTCTCATTTTACTTATGCAGACAGTATTTCTGACCCTTCAATTACATCTGTTCTGCTGTAAAGCTCATTCCCTACCTTTCTACTTCCCTAACACTTTGACAACACCACCAACTCTTGTCATCTTTCTTACAGCTTTGCACATTCTTTCTGCTTAACTATATGAACTGAGATTATCAGAACTACTTAAATCTAAACATTAGTTCATCACAATGATTTTCTTATTTCTTAGTTTCCTTCTAACTACCACTTTATGATAGAGGCAAAGCCACACTGGAATATCTGTGAACATTTTCACAAGGACAGTAAATAAGACAAAGCACTTGAGCCTATTTCCTTTGGCAGGTGCAGCCAAAAGCAATACAGCGTGGCTAAAAGGATACTGAGAAACTAAGACTGATCAACCAAATCCCTCACTAGGATGAAATACTAAGTACAATCAACTCCATCCTTTACTTCCCACTTCCAACTTTCCATGCTGGATTCACACTTGCCTGAGAAACTTAAGCTTTAAATTGAAGACCTCAAAGCAACAGCATTCCTCTTCTGTCTTACAATGAAGAAACCACCATTAAGTTTTAAGCATCTGTCAAGCAGGTTTTCAAGCTTGAGCCATTTTCCTCTAATACCTTACCAGTCTCACTTTGAGATGTACATCAATCCCACTGGAATGATTTTAGTGTTGTTTAGACCTGAAGTACTTACTGGTTTATCTCGGAACCCATGAGTAGACATTTGCATACAGATTTAAGGGTAGTGATGGAGCTAAGGAAGCCCACTGCCTAACTGGAGGCTACACAACAGAACACAAGCATCTTGTAACAGTACAGCTCTGCTCTGGCTGCAACAGGCCTTCCATGTTATACTTTTAAATAAGTGTTAGGTGGAGAACAGTTGTCTCCTTGAAATGAGACTTCTCTCACCTTAGCAGTTAAACCTCCTAGAGCAGCAAGTAGTTGAAATACTGTCTTTTCCCTCAAAAACAATCTTTCTCCATTTCTACTCCAGCTGTAAAACTTGTCCTCTGTCTAAATTACAACATTCTTTCTCGAGTGTTAGCCAAACTATCTGTTCTTCTGTGAAGAGAACCTGTAAACACCCTACTGCCAGAAGATGGGAAGATACTCTGTTAGATAATCTCAATCACTAAAACACAAGCCCACTGCCATGGGCAGATAAATCTGTCATCTTGCAAAACATTTGGTGGCAAAACACCTCAGTATCCCTTCAGGCATGAATGTCCTTCATCAGGCTAGTAGAGATTAAACCTTTCCTTTCTCTCCTAAAGAGAGGGGTGGTACCAAGCAGAATCTAAAATAAACTTTTGGATTTCCAAGGCTGTAAAAGAGCAGGCATACAATATACAAGAAGGGCCAGGACAGCAGACCCCACCTCTTCTGCTGTTAAAAGCTCTGTCAAAGCAGAAGGCTGAAAACAAAGGACATGCAGAGTCAGGAGCATGAAGAAAGGAAGCACTGAAATGTGTATTGGTGGCAGGAATGCATAAAAGTGGATTTAAGGAGAGCAAGGGAATTAGAACAGAGCACCAGCTCACATGCAGCATCACAGGGCTCACACACAATAGCATTTTGCTTGCACACCTTACATTGAAAGGCATTACAGAAACCAGCAGCATTAGTGTGTAGCTTTCCTCTTTCCATTAAAAACTAATAGGACAAACATTTGGATCCCAAGAGACACTACAGACCACTTAAAAGCACATTACATAATTAAAACGCTAACATGAGAGCAAGACATCAGGTAAATATTCCCTACACTGACTTAAGTATTTCAGACTTCTCCAACTTAAGATAAGCAAACCAAAGAAATTAGCTAGCAATGCTTTCACCGCTTCACAGATGCACGGGGGTTTGGCATTTAGAGTTTGCAATACAAGCAGTGTGATTAATTGGTAAATTCGCCATTCCTAGAGTATTAAAAGCAGCAGAAACACATTCCCACTGCAGCCCTGCCCCGCTTTCTCTACCGGCTAGCCACAAGAGCACGACACAGGGACCGCGTTTAAGAAGGAAGTGTTTTCTGTCCCGCGTCAAGGCACGGCTGGCAGATTGGCGGGCTCCCAGGGAGCAGCGTATGGAAGTA